>JAOWBN010240808.1:0-12074 GCA_028565015.1 Pinguicula moranensis
TCGGGTTGGCAACGTTCTGCCCTGCCGCCACGATTCGCCCGGATACCTAAGTAGGGTCCGTGACGTTAACTCGCGTTTTTGAACCTACCCAAAAAAAAAAAAGTAAAAGGCATTTCAACATTCTAAGTTGCTAAGATTTATCTCTTTGTCCATATGCAAGGGTTAATTTGGTACACTAATTAACGGATGATAATAGCTATGTTTCATGAGTAATTTATACGTACAATTTGTTAGGGACATACACATTTTACTTCCGGGTTGAAGATTATTAATCCCTCAACCTGACATTGTTCATGTATAACTCTAAGTTTTCCATCCTGAAAAAACAGGCGGATTGAGTTATTCGACTTTTGGCCTCATATTTACAACTAGTGACACATATAAAGCTTACCACACAAATCCCAAAAACAATTCTCATCAAAAACTCTCCCCATCACCCGTAGTTCCGTTCCGTGTTCGACCTTGAATCCGTCAAAGACCATGACTTTCCGGTCGCCGTTTCGTCCCCGCGTTCGTCATATCCAGTTTTGTTGACTGATTGGACCGTGTTCGACATCTACGCGTAAATACTTTTTCGTTCGTCTTTATACTTTAGATTTGAATTTAAGATTTTTTTGCTTCAGATTTGTCTTACGTTTATCTGGGTTTAATGGTTAGGATGATTTGAATTTAAGTTTTTTGCTTAAGATGCTTGCATGTATTGTATTTTCGGGATGTATAGTTGACGGTTTTAGGATATTTTCCTACTTGAGTTGGCATATTAGACTCGCCAGTTTCCTCAATGGTGGATGCATTTTCACACTATATGCTTACACAATAAGTGTGCATGTATTGTATTTATTTCATATTCAGGTTATGGCATATACTTCATAGCAATGGCAAACACCCAAATTATGTTCATGTGCCTAAATTTGCATTATTGAAATTCCATTTAGGGTTCGTGCATTTTAAGTTTATTTTGTTTTAAATCTGGACGATTGTATCCAGTTGTCTATAAAGTAATAGGGAACACTTTTACTCAAGTGAATAATTTGTACGATAATATTGTTTGCCTGCTTTTATTTCATTCTCAAGTTTATTTTTAGTTGCTCCAAATATATAATAAATTTAAGGTTTATGTATCTGCGGTCTTGTGTGGTTTAGGTTATCTGTATTGATATTTGTGAACCTTGTTTTAACTGAACTATTGCCTAGTGTGGTTTGAATTCATAACCCCAAAAAATAGTCCAAACTAAAAGATTTAATGGACAATATGGCAGTCATGGTATGTACACAATTATTTTTTTGTCTATTATGTGTATCTACACCACATTTGAGAGGCAAAAAGAGTATGAGAATGCCGAAAGAAAACGTAAGCGCAGTGTCTCACCTAAATACCTGATTCTAGACAAGATTTATGATTAAGTGGCCTTCCTTGAAAGATTAACCCAAGAGAACAACAGAGACTGTTTTAACAATCTCAGGATCACAAGAGCGCCTTTATCAAGCTCTATCAAGGCTTGAGAGATGAGGGTGACATGAAGGATGATCAATATGTTTCAGTGGTTGAGAAGATTGTAATTTTTCTGCGCATATTATCCCACCACCAAAAGAATATGACATTACAAACCGATTTTCAAAGGAATGGACAGACAATAAGTGTGGTCTTTCATGAGGTATTAAGGATTATACATAAACTCAAGATCAGATTCCTTGCCCCCCTAAGCCTATAGACAACGACTGCAATGATAGAAGATGAAGTTGTTTTTAGTTACAATTTGGTTACCATAGTCAATGTTTCATAAATTTCCATATAGTGTTTTCTAACATTTTTGATAATCTGGTGGAAGGGATGCTTGGGAGCTTTGGATGGGACCTACATACATGTGGATGCACCCACTAAAGACCAGTCACACTATAGAACTAGTAAATGATAGTTGGCAACAAATGTATTGGTAACACCTAAGGCAAATTTGTGTACATGTTTGTTGGTTGTGAAGGTTCAGTGGTAGATGCAAGGATGTTGAGGGATGCAGTGACTCAAGGTTAGGCCTTAAGGTGCAACAAGGTATATCCACACACACCTTTAGTTAACTTAGTTGAGTTAAACTCAAAGTTGATTTGCATGGCACTAACATAGTTTGCTCTTTCGGCACAAGTTGTTACTACCTGTGCGATCGAGGATACATGAACTGTGAAGGTTACCTAACCCCCTATAGGTCCACAAGATACCATCTTAAGGAATGATGGCATAGCCCTAGGAGACCACAGACCCTACAAGAAATATTCAATATGCGAAATGCAACAACTTGAAATGTCATTGAGAGAACATTTGGAATTTTGAAGAAGTGTCGGGCGATGTTGAGGAGCCCGACCTATTACCCCATTAAGACAAACAAATATTTTGCCAACGTGTATTTTACCTCATAATTTCATTATGAATGAAACAACAAATGAACCATTATTGGTTTATAGAGTTGTGGTTGAGGAAGTGAACAATGTGTCGATGAATGACTTGGAAAAGTATATTAAGTCTGTTAAATCCACACCGACATGGAATCACAAATGAGATGATTTAGCATATGAACTCTGGGTAGCCTATGCCGGTCAAGGGCAAAGTCCAGAACAACCAGCACCAAATGCAGCATAAGCTTGATTATGCACTTGAATTTCTTTATTGACAATCGTTGTTGTCATTTTATTGTTGTTGTTGTTGTGTTATACGTGACTGTCTTAGTTCTGATAATGCACTTGTTTTGTTATGGAGTAGATTGTCCACAACTAACTGTGTTATGTTATTTAGTTGATTGTCCACATCTAACTGTGTATTTGCATCATCTATTTTGGTGTCTTATGTGGTTCTTCATATAGGGGAGAAATGGAGGATGACACCTATGATTGTTCTTACTTCAACCGAGATTGCGAGGAAGAGGAACAAGAAATGCCTCAGGTCAAGCCAAAGTACAAGTGTGAAACTATTTAAGAGCCCGACAACTCCATATGTAGGGTCTCCTTCAAAGAAAGTAAGCAAGGGGAGCAAGGCTTCCCCGAAAAAGAAGGTATAGTTCACCTTCAAGGAAAGGGCCATGATACAAGTCATGAAAAGCTTACTATGGAAAGTTACAAGGTAGCAACGAGGTGAAAGAATGGATTCCATGAAAGGTGTGCTACAAGGATAAGGAAATACTTGAAGCAATTAAGAAATGTGGTAGCAACAAAAGTCCAGGACCGGATGGTTTTAATTTTCATTTCATTAAGCATTTTCTTCATCTAATGAAATCTGACATATGCTTATTACTCTCTGAATTTTACACGAACTGTTCTTTAGCAAAAGGGAGCAATGCAGCTTAAATTACACTGATTGCTAAAAAGAAAAAACCAATGGAAGTGCAAGATTCCAGGCCAATCACCCCTATAGGAGCCATGCCTAAAATAATAGCCAAAGTTTTAGCCAACAGAATGAGTGGCAGTACTGCCAGATTTGATTTCTGCCCAACAAATGGGATTCATGAGGGGTAGGAGACTAATAGATGGGGTGATGGTGGCAATTGAGGTAGTAGATGAGACTAGGAACTACATGGTCATGCTCTAATCCTAAAAATTGACTTTGAGAAGGCTTCTGACACACTCAATTGGAGCTATTTATTAGATGTAATGCTCAAAATGGGACTGCCACCTTGCTGGACATGGTGGATCAGATCTTTACTTGAATCTTCATCAGCCTCGGTCCTAATCAATGGAAGTCCTACATTAGAATTTTACCCCTCAAGAGGCCTAAGACAAGGAGATCTACTCTCCCCCTACTGTTTCTTATAGCTGCCGAAGGACTGTCCAGATTAATCACCAAGGTAGTGGATCTGGAGCTACTAAAACCTCTATATATTGGTAGAGACAAGGTGCCCATTTCTCACTTACAATATGCAGATGACACCATAGTATTCAAACAAGCTTCATGGGAAATAATAAGAATGTTCAGAGCCATCTTCCATAACTATGAACTGCTGTCTGGTCTGAAGATCAATTACAAGAAGACGTACCTGGCAGGAATAAATGTTTCTAATCAGACCTTGAAGGCAATGGTTGATCACATGGGATACCTCGCTGGAACTATACCATTCAATTACCTAGGTATACCCATAGGAGCTAATCCACAGAAATCTCGGACATGGGCACCATTTATGGACAGGATCTCTAAAAGACTTGCTACTTGGGAGCATAAATATATATCAGAGGGAGGTAAGTTGATCCTTCTCAATCCTGTGTTGAATACCATTCGTTCTCATTACTCCAGCTTCTATGAAGCACCTCATGCAGTGATTAAACAATTAAACAAACAAATGAGGAACTTTCTATGGGGACACACTATGGAGAGAAGAAAGGTATGCTGGGTCTTTTGGAAGAAAGTACTCATCCCCACTGTCAAAGGAGGTCTGGGAGTGAGGGACCCCTTGGCTATTAACCTGTCACTGCTGGGAAAATAGGGGGAACGCCTACTTCAAGGAGAACCAAACCTGGCTTATACCATCATCAGATCAAGATATGCAAAGAGGGGTAGGCTAACATTAGGGACTCATCAAGAACTAAAACATACAAGGTCAAATTTAAGGCATAGAAGAAGAGCAAGAACCTATGCATCTACTTGGTGGACAGGGCTTCAGAAATCAATGTCTGCCACTTGGTTCAATGACATGTGTAGTATTCAAGTTGGAAATGGAGAAGGAACTCTTTTCTGGACTGACAAATGGTGCACCTCCATGACCCTGGCAGACAGGTATCCTCATTTATATATGGCTGCAATGGATAAAGAATCCATAATTGTCGAGTCAAGAAAATGGGAGGGAGACAGATGGATCTGGGAATGGACGTGGAGAAGGAATCTGAGGGGCAATGAGCCTACTGACTATCACATTAACACTCCTGTAGGATGTGTCTCCTATATCTCAGAAAACAGAAAAGTACCATTTTACAGGGAACTCAGAGGGGTCATACACTGCAAAGGAAGCCTACAAGACAATTTGTTCTTACTCTCAACCAGCCTTCTCTGATAGTGAAAGGCAACTCTTGTAGCTAGTCTGGAATCAATTTGTTCCAAAAAAGATCAGTGCTTTTGCGTGGAAGTTAATACCGAATTCTATTCCTATAAAAGTTGTCTTACAGGCCAGGAAAATCGTACACGAAGATCAAGACCAGGACACAATGCAGATGAAACCATTGAACATCTATTTGAATCATGTGCATTGACAACCCAGGTATCGGTTCAACTACAAGGATGGTTAGATGTTAGCAATGCTATGATAATAGGAAATATTGCACAAGGATTATCCCTACAGAACTTCACCGAGATAAAACCTGCTGCTGCAAACAGGGCAGCTTGGATATCTATCTGGTTAGACACTGCTTGGACAATCTGGAAGGGCAGAAACAGACTCCATTTCACAGTTGCTGAAGCAAACATATCTCAACTGTTAAACAAAATTCAATGCCTAACATGACAATGGATTAAGGCTGTGAGAAGGATGCATTTGTTCCCCTACTCATTGGCAGATTGGCTGTTAAACCCCCATATTTGTATTGTTTTTTAAGTATGATTTTTTAAGTGCAGGTTCAAACCAGAAGGCGCAAAAGCAAGACTGAGATATAGACATAGCATAGGCGTTTCCTTTATGTTTTTTTTTTTTTCTGATGACTACAACCTCTCATTTGAGTGCAGGTGGCTGAATTTAGAGCACAACAATGGAGAACCATCTTGCAGTAGCCCAAAATGCGGCATTTTTTTGGATTCCCTAGATGTCCCTATAGATCCTTCGGATAATGAAAATTGAAGGAGGTGTTTATCGAAGGAGAGATTTTGAGGTTACAGATCTACCATCCATTCTGATTGGAAAATGAACACCTTCTCATATCTTGATGGTTTAGGTTATTCACCCATGTAGTTGTGAGCTACTTTTTCATATGTCATGGACATATTATGTCATGTGCAGATTATGAACATCTTCCCATATCTTTGCAATGGGAAGTTTATGACACAGGATGTCCCTATGCTCATGAGACGTTATTAGTACTTACCTTTTTTTTTATTCTAGATTCTAGTTTTTTTTATATTTTTTCTTTTGTAATTCTTACCCCTGGTAAGAAATTTGTACATACTTTTTATCAATGAATTTTTGGCTTAACAAAAAAAAAGGATAAGATAGGTTGTGCAGGGCAGTAGGGTTTAAAGCGGTAACATCTTGAACAAGATTCATGCGTGGAGAAGGGATTATGGTCTGCTGAGTGAGTTTGTAAGCCATAGTGGAAGACAGTCCTGAGTTGTGGAAGAGCTAGCCAAGGTTAGATTGTTGTTCTGCTATTTTTTCTTACCATAATTGATTGTCACCTAATCTAGGATTGATCTAATGTGCAAGTAAACAATAGATTCCCTAGTCTGAAGGGGAAAAACGTTTCCTTGTACAATGACTGGTGTGAATTTTTTGGCAAATACCAGGCACAAGGTTCAAAGACCGTAGATTTCTTTACTACCAAAGAGGACTTTGATTTGGTGGATGCCTATGTATCTAATGAGGCAGAAAGAGGAGGAGACTCTTCCCAACAAAAGGAGACAGATCCATCTGAAAAGGCAACAACCTCACAGCCTTCAACTATTGAAGTTGAACCTAGTGGCAGCCAAAACAAGAAGAGAAAGACCATTACCGCAAGTCAGACTGAACTATTAGATCACCTCATGTTGCATCCCAGGCAGTATGCCTTATAGAGGCATCTAGGGCATGAAGGACGTGAAGACTTGATGAAACACTTCTTCAAGGCAAAGTAGGGTGTGGTGAAGCTAGTAGGTGATGAGCTAACTTTTATACCTAATAAATGCTTACTATTTTAGTCTGATTTGGCTCAATAAGGATGATGGGACACGCATTTTATACATGTTTTCCTTCCTTTTGCAGACAAGTCATTAATTGCTCTTTGAGAGAAAAGAAAGAGAAACAACCCCAAAAGCGGAGTTTTTGCCCCAATTATCCAACGTGTGACACCAACTCCTGATAACATGACTATGCAAGGTGATATGTACACACGTCTTTGCACACTACACTTGGTAGGTGAAAAAATGTACATCTGTACTATACTGGAAGCTTTTACAATAAGCTACTGAACTGGTATAAAAGACAGAAATCAACACAAAGAGAACAATGAAGCATGAGAGAGAGATCGTTCAAGAAAAGAGGGTTTTCGAGTCACCATCCCGAAGCTTTGATCCGATCCTCTTCTTTCCTTGTGATGAACTTAATATTATGTGTTTGTAGAATGGCCCATGCCTTAAGCGTGAGCTAAACCATTAAATCCAGGGGAGAAATGTAACCCTTGTGGAACTCGGGGAGATTATTGAATGTTTACCATGTTTAGTTGTCTTTATGGTGCATGATCTTGTAGTTCTTCATCCTCATCTATTTACGTTTGATCAATGTCAGTAGATGCACTAAGCGTAATGGGAGGTAAAGAGACACAAGTTATGCTAGGCATAATAAGGTCCACATCAGTTTCTATAGCATGAGAATGCCTATAGAATCGGTGCTACCGTGTGAGGATCACTTGAGAGTAATGTCTCTGGTCTATCTGTATGTGACATCGAGACATGCTCATCTATAAACCAGAGAAGGATGCTTACAACTCGAAAGAGAGAAAAGTCTAGGATAGGTGAATCCAGTAGGCACAATATGACAATTAATCCATGACTAAGCATATTATAATTCTACCAGAGGGACTTAAGTGATGAAGTTGCAATTCCTCTAGATATCTCAAACCTCTGTACTAGATCTATTTTCATTCCACTGCATTTTAATCATATTTGTTCATTGCCTAATCTGTAACTTAATGACTAGAGTAGTATCAACATCAACTCAGTTTTATTTTGTTCAAATTGCACGAAACTTGTGAATGTTAGTGATTGTTTATCACAATCCCTGTGGTTCGACATCCTTATCATCACTTTATTACGTATGCGACACAAACACTTGCACATAAAGGTGCATCACGTATGTGTGCATCAAATTTTTGGCACCGCTACTAGGGATTGGCAGTTTAAACAAGATTAACGCCAAGTAAGTTTTCAGCTAGATTCAACTTTAATTTGTTTCAGTTTTAATTTTTGAAACTCTGTTTGCAGGCATTGTATGAATCCATCGGGGAGTGACTCCTCTAGCAAAGAGTTTGATTCAGAAATTGAAAGAACCTTCCAAGCTAGAAATAGAGCACAACAATGAGCAAGGGACAAAATGCAACACCCAAAAGACGAGGATAGAGTTCAGAGGAATGTGGTTGTGGTACAAGATGAAGATGATGTTACTATGGAAGATTTTGCCCTGCCTCATGCAGATGAAGCAGTTCCCTCCATTAGGAGACCAGCAATTCAGGCAAACAATTTCGAGTTAAAATCGTCCACTATTCAGCTACTGATGCAACATTCCACCTATGGGGGAGGAGCCACAGGAAATCCAAATTTATGCATAAGTGCTTTTGTGGAGATATGTGACACTCTTAAGTATGCAGGAGTGACTTCAGATGCTATCAAAATAAGGTTGTTCCCATTCTCACTCAGAGACAAAAGTAAAGAGATGACTGCAAGCGTTACCTTCAGACTCAATACACACTTGGGAAGACTTAAGGAAACAATTCCTCATTCAATTTTTTCCACCCTTCATGATAGCAAGATTATTGAGTGAAATTATATCATTCAAACAGAGAGACATGGAGATGCTGTATGAATCCTAAGAGAGATTTAAGGATTTATTGAGGATTTGTCCAAACCATGGATTACTACGATGGAGTCAAATCCAAGCATTCTATAATGGGCTGGAACAGCACCAGAAGAGAAATAGATGCATCAGCCAATGGGACATTAATGAAAAATCATACAATGAAGCATACAAACTCTTAAAAGCCATGGTACAAAGCTGTTACAGATGGCCCACCGAGAGAGAAAGTAACAAAAGAATTGGAGGAAGATATGAAGTAGATAAGGTGGATACATTGATGGTTGCAAAGCATGCCATGAGCTCCAGGCTTGAAACCTTATTTAGTCAAAATGGAGCTCCAAGACCAGTAATGGCAGTTCAACCATTATCGTGTGACATGTGTGGAGGATCACACCACAGAGATCAATGTCAGGAGCTATCATCAATGGATAACATCCCCATTGAGCAACTGAATTATGTATCAAATCAGCCAAGATATCAAAACTTCAATCCACGAAAGAATGATCATCCTAATTTTTCATGGACCAATAATCAAAATGTGTTGAATCCTCCATGACAACTGCCATTTCAAGGACCAAGGCCTTTCCAAGGTCAACAACAGGTGCACAAGCTACAAGGAAACTTGCAACATCAACACTTGACCTCAGATGATCTGATCACTCAAGTGGCGTTGACTGCAAAGAATAACTAAAACCTTCAAGATTTAGTGGCACAGTTGGCCACTGCATCACAGGAATTTATGCAAGAAACAAGGGCTAACTTCAAAGATCAAACAGTAGCTATGAGGAATCTGGAAGCTCAGGAGGGACAATTAGCAAAGCAGTTAGTAGAGAGACCCCCTAGAACATTGCCTAGCAATACTGAAGTGAATCCTAAGGAGCAATGCCAAGCTATAACTCTGAGAAGTAGGAAAGAGGTAGAAATATGTCCAAGGATACCACAACAACAACAAAAAGAAGAATAGGCTACAAAGTTTGAAAAAATTATACCTCAGAAAAAGGAAGAATAGAAAGTGCCAGTTCCATTCTCATAGAGATTAAAATAAAGGAAACTGGACAAGCAGTTTCAAAAGTTTCTAGATGTTTTTAAGAAACTACATATTAACATTCTATTTGTAGAAGCTTTGGAGCAGATGCCATGCTACGTGAAGTTCATGAAGGATATTCTATCCAACAAGAAGAGATTGGAGATTATGAGGCTGTGGCTCTCACAGAGGAATGCAGTGCCATCCTCCAAAAAAAATTGGCATCGAAGCTAAAAGATCCAGGGAGTTTTACTATCCCCTGTTCCATTGAAAATTCTATATTTGCTAGAGCTTTGTGTGATCTAGGTGCAAGCATTAATCTTATGCCTCTGTCAATTTTTCAGAAGCTGGGATTAGATTATGCCAGGCCCACCACAATCTCCCTACATCTGGCAGATAGATCCATGCACCCTAGAGGAATCATTGAAAATGTCCTTATCAAAGTGGATAAATTCATCTTCCCAGCTGATTTCATTATTGTGTGTATGGAGGAAGATAGAGACATCCTCTCTGGGAAGGACATTTCTAGCAATAGGAGGTGCACTCATTGATGTCCAAAGAGCAGAGTTGATTCTCAGAGTCCAAGGGGAAGAGGTTAAATTTAATGTGTTTCGGGCAATGAAACAACAAGACCACAGAGAAGATTGTTTGAGTGTAGAGGCAACTGAACAATTCAGCTAGCCTGACTATGCAAACCAACGGAGTGATTTGGAAATTTTTTTAATCAGTTCTGATCCCCTTATTCTAGAAGAGCCTAGAGTCAAAATGCACCCACTGGTTGGATGCTAATGAAGGTCAGGGAAAAGCTTATTTTGAAAATTTGAGAGAACGCCCTGCATCTCATAGCACTTTAGTCAAGCAACCACCTATTTGGGAGCTCAAACCATTGCCCACTTATTTAAAGTATGCATTCTTAGTTGTTTTTATTGTGTTTAATATTGTTGTTCTTTATCTTTGTCTATTTATATTTGGCCAACGTAAGTAGGTACAATAAGTATAATGGGAGGTCGAGAGACACAAATTATGTTAGGTATAGCAAAGTCCACACTGATTGTTATAACATGATAATGATTATAGAATCGGTGCTACCGTGTAAGGATCACTTGAAAGTAATGTCTCTGGTCTATCTGTATGTGACATCGAGACATGCTCATCTATAAACCAGAGAAGGATGCTTAAGCTCGAGAGAGAGAAAAGTCTAGGATAGGTGAATCCGGTAGGCGCAATTTGACAATTAATCCATGACTAATCAGATTATAATTCTACCCGAGGGACTTAAGTGGTGAAGTTGCAATTCCTCTAGGTATCTCAAACCTTTGTACTAGATCTATCTTCATTACACTGCATTTTAATCATCTTTGTTCATTGCCTAATCTGTAGCTTAATGACTAGAGTAGTATCAACATCAACTCAGTTTTATTTTACTCGAATTTCATGAAACTTGTGAATGCTAGTGATTGTTTATCCCAATACCTATGGTTCGACATCCTTATCATCACTTTATTACTTATGCGACGTAAACGCTTGCACATAAAAGTGCATCACGTATGTGCGCATCAGTAGGTTCGCCAAATGAAGCAGACTTGTGGAACTTTGCATTGAAAATGGTGTTGGATTTTCTGATCTCTTGTTTAGTTTAAGGTCTTTGGTTGGTGTTACGTTTTTGGAACTATTGTTTGTGGTTTATGGTTGATTTTGCTGTTGTCTGAACTTGGTCTGTTAGATTATGCTGCAGAAAATAGTGTATGATGTAAAGTTGAACTTATTTTTTGCTATTGTGTTTGGAGTTGAGTTCATGTCTATGGAGCATGATGAATTGAGTTCATGTCTATTTTGGAGTTGTATTTGGAGTTGAGTTCATGTCTACTAATGTATTTGGAGTTGAATTCTTTAAATTATATTTGGTCTGAAGTTGAACTTATTGAAGTTGTCTCAAATACCGGATTGTAAGTAGAGCTATTGATCATGAGCAGAGAAATCTCTTCGACCTTTGCCAGAAAACAACGAAATGAGCATTGTTTCCGGCCAGAGAAAAGACATTGATCCATCGGATAAAAAAAATGCACAAAAACATCAATTGAACTGGCCAGAGAAAGGACATAGGGGTGGACAACGGTAATAGCGGTAACGGAATGGCCTCATCCGTTGCTGTTACCGCTAAGATAGCGGATAGGGGTTTTGGTTCCATTACCTTTACCGCTATCCGCTATTCCGTTACCGCTATACCGCTACCTTAGCGGTAACGGTAGTGGAATTCCGCTAATTCCGCCAATACAATTCGTCAATTCCTGTCAATAAGGTTTACATATTCCGCCAATAAAATACAA
>JAOWBN010240830.1:0-12073 GCA_028565015.1 Pinguicula moranensis
AGTAATTTATATTAATTCTCACAGAATGAAAGAGTGAAAACTGAAATTCTGTATGCATAATTGATATTAAATAACATATTAGTTTATGCATGAAATTTGCTAGTTAAATTTAAAAGCATGGCATTTTGTATTGAAGTTGCTATAGCATTTTTTTTTTACAAAAAGAAAAATAATCTATTCAAAATTAATATTTATTTAGTCAAGTCTATACAAATTGTTTTTTTGGATAGTTATGAGGTTCATGGTTTAAGATTTGAGGTTTATGAGTTTAAATTTATTTTTCATGTAAGGTTTAGATTAATATTTTTCAGTTAAGTCTATGTTAGTGTTATGCCCTAAGGTCAATCACCTTAAATCAATATATTAATACTTTAATGTTATATATATGATTGTAGCAACCTTCACTACTTGTTTAGTTATATTATTTATTTATAGCATGTAAAATAGTGAAGTCTATCATTGATAACTTAGAGGTATTACAAAGAGTTGTAATGATGGGACCACTCTAATTAAAGTTATCAATACTAAAAGTCCTTAATCATAGTATTAGTGAGATAAGGCATCACTAATACGAACATGTTAGCATGTTCTAAGCCAATTTATTTTGAAGGAAATAGTTGATCTCACCAACTATTGTGTATTGACACTTAAACTAAAAACATGGATGCTTGTAGTTGACAAGTACATCGGATTGACCCATATAGAGATCACCATGTTGCCAGTGGTTGATACTCTAAAGATTAGTGGGTGTAAGTGATCATTAAACTTGAGATCACCATATAAAGATATTGAGTATGAATGCCCATATTTGATTCTATTCGGAGTTATACCGTACATGGGTAACAATGGGTAGTCTTGAGAATGATTTGAAGTACGGAAAGATTATGAGTGATCAATAAAGAATTCACCGCTCCTAAAATTGTTAGGAGATGATATTCTTATGGCCACTTGTAAAGAGTCATGGAAGCCTTTGCAAAGCACAACTTTAATTAGACAGAGTTTCTAATTATAACATAATGATCATGACTTCCGGTACAAGAAATATTATGTCTATATATGAGGATGACAAATAACCTCAATATGTAAGATTATGGATATGTTATTGGTGAAATGATATTAATTACACGAGAACCAATTCTTGGAAGGATAGTCTCATTCCATGACTATTCTCAATGTTTGGGGCCATGATATTTTACTAGAGGTCACTCATGGTCTATGAACTTGAATTAAGGATTAATGATTTGTAAGTGTATAAATCATTAACCATAAATTGTTTATGTGAATTCGAGGTTCATTGCCAATTTATTGAGAACCTATAGTGTCACACACATTAACACCATTTTCTTGAGGGTTAATTGTGATGTGACCAAAAGTTTTGGGGTCATTTTATAATTTTTGAAAGTTTAGGAACTATTTTGCAATTACCGAATTGTTTAGGGATTTTTCTGAAAATTCATAGAAAGTTGTTTTATCAATGACACATGTTATACATGCATTAAATCATGTGTTGAGACACTTGTCTACCTCCAAGCATGTAAGACATGCATTTGTCATTTTTTAAAACATGTTAGACATGCATTTTGACACTTGTTTAGACATGTGTCATTCTTAAGACACTTTGTCTCTTCTATAAATACCCCAAGACTTTTATATGTGAGATGTGGTTGCATTTGAAGCCTTTATCGAAAATTGAGAAGTCCTTTTGTCCAAAAGTTGGAAAAATCGAAAGTTGTTTTGGAAAGGATTGAAAATTTAGAGAAATTTTATCTCATTTTCTAAGGCTTGAAGTGCAGAGCTAACACTCTTTTATTCCCATATAAAGTTATACATTTAGGTGTATAAGCCTCAAGGGAATTGGTGGTGTGGACTATTTTAGAGTGTGGACATTTGAACACCTCAAAGGAAAGAGTTTACTTGCAAGGATTAGAGATTCTTCAAGAGCTACAAATTTTTTGAACTTCCTTAACTCTAAGTTGTGTAAATTAGCAAAGATCCATGGTCAAAAGATCTCTGAATTTTTTGTTATGCATGCTTAACACACACTTATGTTTACGCTTCCGCACGTATTTTGCATAATGACACGTAGTGTAGCCTTCAGAGATCTTGCACTAAGAGATTGGAACCGTGCTTTTAACAATGACTTGAGCCAAAAGCTAGAAAATGTTCCGAAACCAATGAGTTAATCTCTAAATCCACATCTTTGATATACCTCGTATCCCTTGAAATGGATCAGAGGGGGAGGATTGAAACAAATATTCGGACTCTAAGAATGTAACATCCTTTGGTATCATATTTCAAGAACGATAACACTTATTTGTTGGTTCATAGACCAAGAAAACACATGCGGACAACACATGAATCAAGCATGGATCATTGGTAAGGATGTAAGTGGACAAACATTGTATACAGAAAGATTCGAGTAGCCAATATTAGTACCAAGTAAGAGCAAAGAACAAGTTCAAAATCTTAATTAAATTAAGGCATTCGGTTGATGAGGTATACAACCATTGTAATTGCATCTCACTAAAACAAAGTAGGAACATGACTATTGAGGGTCAGTTTGGTAGTGTGTATGAAGGCGGATAAAGTTGATTTTCCGTAAGTTATCCCATTTGTACCCATGTTTCGTAACCCAATCAACATTTCTCCTTCCCGGGAGATAACTTCTCGGGCAGGGATAAAACATGGGCTGCTCCAGCTTTTTTATCCAAATTTATGTAGGGTTTATATAATCCCGCCTTTTGTCGCCTTGTCCGTTTTCCATTTTGCCCTTCAACACTAAATTATTTACTAGAGTATCAAATATAAAAAATAAAACATATGTCATTTCCATTCTTCCACAAAGTCAATTACTGTACCCATTCTTCATACACATTCCTGTGATTGACGAATCCCTCGTTTATTACAACAAGTAATTTGGTTTTTTGTAATGCTTATATCTTCTCTCCTGCTTGGGTTATGATTTCATGTCGGTTTATTGATTTAATTTATTGTTGTGTTTGAGCTAGGGTTTTGGTAGATTCTGTTGGTCTGGAAGGTTTAGGGTTTCTAGATTTGTCCACTATTTTTCTTAGGATGGTATATTTTTACCGTTGATCCGGCAATTTAGGGTTTTGATGATTTGTTCAATCTTTGTTCCTATTTTTTAGATTTGTTCAATGTTTCATAAATATTTTGCATATTTTTCCATATTGTTGTGGATTGTTGACAGTATTAAATGAACTCACTACCATTGATTGGGTGTGGTTGTGTACTCTTTTGGGTGTGGATTGGGTGTGGACTCTTTTGAGGGTATTGGTATGGCTTTGCCTTTGGAATCCGAGATGATGGACAAGTCTCAGTTTGGCAAAATCTCGGCCTTAACAATGTTCTTCATTCCCGCCAAATTTGGGGGATTCGGAGCCATGGGTTACTTTGCCTATGGTGATAATACAAAGGACTTCATCACAGGAAACATGAAGAGGATTGTTGAGCAGTTTTGTTTAGCTTGGTCTTTGTATCAATCTATTCTTCACTTTCCCGTTGATGATGAACCCTGTTCATTAAGTGTTTGAAAGGAGGTTTTGGAATGGTAGGTACTGCCTGTGGATGAGGCGGACGCATGTATTGGGTGTCTCTTTACTTGCTTTAGTGGACCAAATTTCGTTGATTTACTGTCTTTGGTTGGAAGTAGTACGTGCTGCATTCGGGGTTTTGTTATTTTGTATCAGCCATCTTGCAGAATTGATGTTGGTGAACGATGTTTTAAACTGTTCTCCCTTCAAATAATAACTAGCTGCTCTTGATTATTTGATCTATCTATCAATGACATTTTGCTTGTTGGTGTTGGACTTGCTGGGATTCAGTATGTTGAACAATGATGATCATCTCATGTAAAAGCTTGATTATGCAATCCTATAATTTCAATCAATATTTTATGCCTGTTGGTTGGGTGCATTTTGTTAATTGACGATGATCATCATCTCTTCTAAAAGCTTGATTTTATTTCTTATTCCATTCGACTGCGGGAAGAGGAAAATGAAATTAGGGTTTGAGAAGAAATGGTTTTATATACTCGGCGGAGGGTATTTAGATAAAATTGCATGATTCAAAACCTATTTTGGAACAATCCGCCATTTTCAACTCTATTACCAAACAAGCAAGTTGTTTAATTGGTTATCCCTGCAGGACCCTACTAGTAATCCGCAAAGCCGGATTACTAGAATCCGGATACCAAACGGACCCTGAGAAACCGAGGATGAGATGTTTCCTATATGTTTCAGTTATTACGATCATCAAGGCTATTTTGTCGTGAGATTTGTCCATACAAAGTTTATGTATACCTCCATGTTGATTGAAGTAATCCCCAAAATGTCTTATCAGAGAAAAACAACTTGAACATCAATAGAAAATAGAATTTTCACCATAGCATGAAATGCATGCAAAGACTTTTATCTTCTTTTTTTCACAAAATATTAGAAATTATCGAACACAATGTGACCCAGAAATATGGACTGATCCCCCTGTATCATAATGCATTAAATCAAAAGGACAAACTTTGATGAAAAAGTATTTCGATGACTCTTAACTAGAATACAAGTTGGACAATACTTAAAATGATTCCTTGATTGACTATTTTCGTTATAATTACATCAATAACAAAATTTCACGAATTTTAACAGAAGCATAATTTTAAAACTAGAGATTACCGAGACCTCTTCTCTTAGATTTTGTTAAACCAAATTGAACAACCATCCGACCATTTGCTTACACTTTGTCGTCGGCACGCTCGTATTCTTTTCACTAATTTTGGTTGTCGTGCCTCTTTCTTTAACACACACCTCTATTTATAGAGTTCTTCTCCCCGACCGTCTACTCTTTTCCTCTCCATGAGCGTTAATTGCTCATAATTGCCTTAATTTTATATATAAGTACCACCATTTTGGGGATTTGTCATTTCAGGATTCATGTAAACGTCTATTATTTCTCTTTTGATAATTAATTATGCCATTCTTCATAAAATCTTTTCATACATTACAAGTTTTGCTTCGTTTGATCAATGTTTCATTCCTTTTATACTCCTCCAAAGTTGGTGCGATTATCTCAGTTGACCATCTTGTCTTGATCCAATGGTTGTTATTCTCCAATTTCACTTAATCAATATTGCACTTTTTTTTGTTCCCACTACTATTTGGAGTTCAGAATTCTTCAATTCCGCAGCTTGAAATTCAATTGCACTTTGATCTTCCAGTTTGAAATAGATATTATTTCTGAAAATGCAACAAGCTATCAACTTTTGCTTCCTTCATCATTCATACCAATTTCCCTAGCTTTTTAGCATAGCCCCGAAACCTTTTGATAGTGATGAAACTTCGGTACCGTGTGTACTCAAGTCAGTGGACTCCTTGGTTGAGATTTTCTGTAGGTCAAATGCTTTTCCATCAACCATATTTCTGATGTAATTGTACCTTACAGTTATAAACTTCGTCCTATAATGGAGTACTGGATTTGTTGTAAATAATAAGAAAACCCGTGCTATATTAACCAATATCCCCTGGAGTATATATAGTACTATAAATCAAATCTTAACTATATCAAAAATCATAAATCCTATAGAACTTTACCAAATAAACCAATAACCTTATCATATAACTAACTGCCAAATAAAGAAGATATCAACACTCCCCATCAAGTTGGGCTCCACTAAGCCCATCTTGACCCATTGTTCAGCAGTAGATAGCCTTCCAGCAGTCAACGGTGACTCATCCGGTTTCTAATTCCAGTATCGTTCTGATCTTGTCCCAATATCTGCAAATCTAACCCATCCAGTATCTCCTTCAGATCTGGTCTATCCAGTTCCTCCTTCTTGCCAATCTTCACCTCTGTTGCAAATGCATGACTCTTCACCTCTTTTGCCAACGCATAGCTCTTCACCTCTTTTGCCAACGCATAGCTCTTCACCTCTATTGCCAACACATGGCTCTTCATCTTTCTTGTCGGCACATGACTTCTCACCTCTCTTGCCGATGCACGACTTCTCACTTCTCTTGCCAACGTATGACTTCTCACTTCTCGTGAACACTCTATGCTCCCCCTGAGCCTGAGTCTCACTCTCATCGCTCCTCAGTCGCATCGGCGGTCCCAATCTGATTCTAGATACTTTGCTTGCAAACCTCTCTAGCTCAGTCATAAACCTCCATCTTGATAGCCTCTCCAGTTCAGGCATAAGTCTCCATCTTGTTGGCCCCTGACTAAGTGCTAAACATCCTATTGCTAGTCCCTGTTGTGTGTAAATCTTGCAAGACAAATTGCACTTGTAATAAAGTGATGAGAGGGGTATCAAACAACGAGGATTGTAGTTAACAAGCACCAAAATTAACGGGTTTCATGCAATTTGGACAAATAAATTCATGAGTCGTTAACTAAGTGCTAAGAGAGATATTGAGATGAGAACATTTAGAGACCTCAACTTCACCACTTGACTTCCTCGTAAGAGTTCATAGATGGTTTACCATGTTCTGACTCTAACTTAGTGCCTACCGGATTCACATATTTTGGACATAGATCTCTCTCAAAAATAAACATCCTTCTTTGATTTACTAATGTGGACCTCTCGAATGTCACATTTAACTAAACCAAAGACTTCACTTTTAGGTAATCCACATTTGGTAGCATCAATCCTATAGTCATTCTCATGTTATAGCAATTGATGTGGGTTTTGCCATACCTAGCGTAGCTTGTGCCTCTCGGCCTCCTACTACGTTTAATGCACGTACCAATGTTGGCCAAATAAGGCTGATGAGAAATGAAATACAATAAAACTAAGCGCATCATTAGTGTTAAAACTAGCTAAACATATTATGATCTCCCAAGTTTGTCAAGGGCTACATTGCACCCTAGACAAGAGTTTTAGCTCATGCTTAAAGCAAATCCCACACTAAGAAACAAACAAAAAGGGTTCATCATGTAAGATCTTCGAAAGCTATACTACGTGTCATGATACAACATTTGTGCGGAAGCGTAAACATAAGTGTGTTAAGCATACATAACAAAAATTTCAAAAATCTTTTGACTATGGATCTTTGCTAATTTACAACACTTGATGGTACATTGTGAAAGAATTTTAAACTTCTTGTAGAATCACTCATTCGTGCAAGAAAGCTCTTTCTGTTGAGGTGTTCAAATGTCCACACTTTAGAGTAGTCCACACCACCACTTCCCTTGAGGTTTATACCCCCTAAGTGTGCAACTTATATGTGGATAAAGGAGTGCTAGCTCCAACGTTTAGGCCTTAAAAAAGAGAAGAAAACTTATTCAAGTTTTTGCCCAAAAGTTCCAAGTCTTTCTCATATAGAGAATGCAACAAGGATATGAAACTTCTCAACAATTTTTCAAGGCCTTAAAGCTAGACCAACTCCACACATTTGTGATATGATTAAGGTATTTATGTAGGTGGTAATGAGTCTAAAATTTCAACACATGTTGTAGCTAAAGAATAACATTTAACAATAGCTTTACATGTGTTACAACAATTGACACTTTATGCGTATGTGTCATGTTGTTGTAAAATCCTTCTCCATAAGGTTTTTTCTATACACCTCCACATATATGAGGTCGTGCATAGCATGTATATACAACCCCGTAATGTCATACAAGTCCTTGAAGTTTCAAAAAACTTCAAGTTAGCCCCTATACTTTACATTAATCACACTTTGACCACTCAAGAAAATGAAGTTAATGTGTGTGACCCTATAGGTTCTCAATTACTTGGCAATGGACCTATAATTAACATAATCACATTATTATTAATGAATTAAACACTTTTAATTCACTATTCTTTAATTCTAGTCCATAGACCATGAGTGGCCTCTAGCAAGATATCATGGCCCCTTAGCATTGAGAATAGTCATAGAAGGAGACTATACTTTCAAGAATTAGTTCTTTGTAATTGATATCCTTTCACCAATAATATATTCTTAATCTCGTTTATAGAGGTTATTTCTCACCCTTATTTATAAACGTAAGATTTCTTGTACCGAAAGTCAGAAACATTAAGTTCTAATTAGAAACTCTTTCTAATTAAACTTGTGCTTTACAAAGGTTAATATGACTTCTTACAGGTGGCCATGGGAATATCTTCTCCTAACATTTTAGGTGCGGTGAATCCTTTATTGATTACTCATAATCTTTTCGTACTTCAAACAATTCCCAAAAGTACACATTGTTACCCATTTATGGTGTAACTCCGAATATAATCAAAGAATGACATCTATACTAAAGATCTCTATATGGTGATCTCAAGTCTAAGGATCACTTACATCCACTATTCCTTAGAGTACTATCCATTGAAAATATGGTGATCTCTATGCAGGTCAATCCGATGTAATTGTCAACTAAAAGCATCCATGTTTCTAGCTTTAGTATCACTATACAATAGTTGATTAGTGTAAGATCTCCGAGAGCTATACTACGTGTCATGATGCAAAATTTGTGCGGAAGCGTAAACATAAGTGTGTCTTAAGCATACATAACAAAAATTTCAGAGATCTTTTGACCAAGGATCTTTGCCAATTTACACAACTTGATGGTATAAGGGAGAAGGATTTTTTTTTCTCTTGTAGCATCACTAATTCGTGCAAGAAGCTCTTTCCGTTGAGGTGTTCAAGTGTCCACCCTCTAGAGTAGTCCACACCACCACTTCCCTTGAGATTTATACACCCTGATTGTATAATTTATATGTGTATAAAGGAGTGTTAACTCCAACTTTTAATCCTTAGAAAAGAGAAGAAAACTTGTTCAAGTTTTTGCCCAAAAATTCCAAGTCTTTCTCATGCAGAGAATGCAACAAGGATATGGAACTTCTCATCATTTTTTTACCAAGGACTTAAATCTCGACCAACTCCACATATTTGTGATAATATTAAGGTATTTATATAGGTGATCATGAGTCTAAAATATCAACACATGTTGTAGCTAATGAATAACATTTAACCATAGCCTTACATGTGTTACAACAATTGACACTTCATGCTTATGTGTCATGTTGTTGTATAATACTTCTCCATGAGGTTTGCATGCACCTCTACACATGTGAGGTTGTGCATAGCATGTATCTATAACCCCATAATGTCATATAAGTCCTCGAAGTTTTAAAAAACTTCAAGTTGACCCATATACTTTACCTTAATCACACTTTGACCACTCAAGAAAATGAAGTTAATGTGTGTGACTCTATAGGTTCTCAATAACTTTGCAATGAACGTATAATTAACATAATCAAATGATTATTAATGAATCAACTAACTTGTGTGATTCGAGAATAAAACGGAGATTTAATTGCGTAGAAGACATCTACAAAACATGTAAAACTAAAGATAAGACTTTGTTGTTTAATGTATATATACAAAATGAATATAATAGAATTTCGAAATAATTCATTTTGCTCCCACTATTTTATTACAAATCAATAACCCTCCATATTGATTCGGAAGATTAAATTATTTTTCTAGTGGGTCAAAGATCAATATCTAAATCGGTACCATCATAAGCGGTATCTAGCAATACATTATGATCTGATTTAATATAAATACATCATAATCCTATATATCCCATTTAGTATTAATTCTTTCGTCACTTAATATCCAATAATTAATGTCAAGCGTAGGAATGTGTCATCCTTGACCATTAATTACTTTTTTGATATTTCACTATATAATTGTTAATATATGACTATCTCATAATCACAAATGCATGCGTAACAATTATTACTGCATCAAGGGCCCAAGGATATTAATAATCTCATCCAATATGAGGTGGACAAAAGTATTATCTTTATATTTCATACATTCCAGCATGAATCGTGCATATTCGGGAAACTTGCCTTTATAACCCCTCGATCAAAAGAGGCATTTGATAACCCCACGTAATACACATTCATCACCCAGAATAATGAATATTTCAGATAACTGAATTAATACTATATGACTTTGTCGATGACGCAAACACAATCCATCCAGCAAGTCAATATAGGTCGAGCCCAATATTCATGTATCCCATACACTCATATTTCATGTGATTAAACAGATACCTAGTATCAATGATCTACAAAATATGATCATGCATTAATCCACATGCTAATCGATATAGTCATCTAGTTGTTCCCTTACTAATGACTTTAAGACTATGGACTAATTTAAAGTTTTGATTAAATTATGGACTTTCACAATTCGAGTTATCAACCCAACTAATCGATAATATATATATATATATATATATAAATATACAAATCTCAAGGAACAAAATATTTTGTTATCATTTAGTATGCATGAAACTAACAATCGCACCGATTGGTATTCTAGATCACTAACTAACACTCCAAGAAGCCCTCTTGCATGTAGAATTTAGTTAACGTTGCAAGGGGGAGCTAACTGAATGATGTAAAACTATAACAAGCAATCCATAGATCAAGCTAAGTCTATGTTGCAACATAGCCTTGGGTACCGATACCAATCACTAAATGTAATCCATTTTACATTGTTTGCGTGCAACCAGTGCCATAGTGCTACTTTAGAACCTTCCAACAGAGAGGGAGAATCTGATTCCGCATCAAAGCATTTTGAGTTCATTTCCTTCCATAAAGCCTTGACCACCACGTGTCAAACGGCTTGCCAGATATATGATCATGTCTTACTCTTGAGATAGCCAATATGAATGTTGTATTTTATCTTGGCTTCCAATGCCACAGGTAGTAAACATCAAACCAATAATAAATTACTAACCATAATTCATAAGCATTTTGGCAAACCAGGAGGAGGTGGGACACTGTTTCTCCTGTGGTTCTGCACATAGTACATCTATGATCTGCTAAGGAGATGCCCAAAACGCCTTCTTTTAAGGTTATCTATCGTTGGGATCCTACGCTGTAAGACCCTACATGCAAAGAGTTGGATTCTCTTTGGAGGTAGTTTGCACCATATCTCTGCCAACTTTTTACTGTTTTCACTGGTTGCTTGAACTTTCGAGTGCAGTAAATTGTATGTAGAGGTTACTGTGTAGAGCCCTGTTGGATCCCCTTCCCATTTCCATTGATCCTGACCTTCTGGGTAGTCACATGTTTGAGTTATCAGACTCATGATTTCATTGAACTATGTTGTCTTCGTTGCTTTGAGTTGTCACCTAAAAGTCAACAACCATCTCCAAGATCCAAGATATTCCACCTTCATAGTCGCCACACCACTGTTATGTTTTTCAGTAAGTTGGATTTGAACAACCTCTCATATTTCAGACCTAAACATCCTTCCCCTGACCAATTATATTGCTAGAATAATGTTTTTTCCTCATCCATGAGCACAAGAATAACTCTATTATTAAACCAGACTTCTCTTGAAGTTTTTCAAATATCTCTCCAATAATTTGATACACCATATGACATTGCCATCATATTCTAGTCACCAAGGTGATATGAGTGATGGAAACACTTAGCATGAATGATTTCCCCCATAGACTGTTAGGTCATTCGCAAGTGCTAGAGCTACTTTGATAATACAGCCTTGTTCATAAGTTCTATATCTCTTAGGCCGAGTCCTCCATCATCCTTTTTCTTTCACATATCACGCCAATTTGATCCAATGTATTTGCCTTTTGTTTCATTGTCTTTGATTCCATATGAAGTTGCTCATTAATCTTCCCATCTTAAGGATTTGCTTAGGGGCTTGAAAAATGGAAAGGTAGTAAATTGGTATGCTGGATAGAACAAATTTTACCAATGTTATTCTTCCTGCAAAGGAGAGGAACTTGTTGCTCCAAGCCTTGATTCTAATTTTTTATAACTTCCAAGACTTCATCGCATAGTTTAACACACCCCGAATTTCTTCCTACAGGGAAACTGTTGAGCGAAAAAATGTCCCACACGGGTTGTAAACTAAGAAATTGATGGTTTTATTTATTAGGACACAACATCCACTAGTATGAGGCCTTTTGGGGGGTAAAACCCCGAAAGCAAAACCGTGAGGACTTCGGCCCAGAGTGGACAATATCATACTAGTGGATGGTCGGGTCGGGTCCAAAAATTAAATCCTAACAGTGGTGTGGTGAG
>JAOWBN010240841.1:0-12073 GCA_028565015.1 Pinguicula moranensis
AGGGATAACTTATAATAGAATTTCCTGGCAATTGCGATCCCTGGTTCCTCTTCTTTGAAAATCCATCGATTCCTAGTCAGCCATAACTACCAAATTATTGCTATGAATTTTAGTTCTTAAGCTGCATTTTTGTATTCAGTTCATTTCTTTAACTGAGATTTATAAAGAGCAGGTTGTAAGAGTTGCATCTTGTGTTACTCTAATTAAGTTTTCATTTACCAAATACAATATACATTGCAAGATCGAGTGACAATTTTATTTAGAGAAGAATATAACACTCAACAAGATCACACCGCCTGGCGCTTCGCTTCTGAGATTAACACCAGTTTAGTCTTTGAGCCCAGCTACAGCCACCATATGCGGATGCAAAAATTCTTTTTGCAACAGCTTTAACTGAGCACCTATTCCTATTTAGGTATTTTAAAATTGAGCATTAGCTTTTAAATTATCTGGTTTAAGCAAGTCAAATCACTAAGTGAAGATGGTATGAAACAACTTAATTGTAAAATAGAAAATATCTTTGAGCCATTTTTGCGTGCATATAACGAACTTTCTACAAAATTGCTTTTACTAACTTTCGTCTTTCTACACAACACTTTTTAAAAAGCACAAGCTATTAAATTTATACTCCATTTTAAAAAAAATTAAAGGGTTGGACCAACATAGGCCAGTAGAATTTTTTGGAACATGAGGAAAAATAAATTATTTTTATTTAAAATAAATTAAAGTATACTCTGTTTTCATTTTGTTTTTTTTTTCATTTATTTTATTTTATTTTAATTAAATATTATTCTAAATTATAACAAAAAAATTCTTTTGAAACAGGTGAATTCTACCTTTTTTTGATTTTAAACATATGTATTTACCCCGATGGTTTTAAACATATGTATCTTACACCTAAGGGCAAAATTGACTTATTATTACATCAAATTAAATTCAAGGTTGATGTAGTGAGTGCAGTACACGCGGGTAATGTGCAATTTTATGAAAGTATGTAATTTTGTACTTTTTTTTATAACCGTGGTATTCAGAGGAGAGTTCCTCAGACCCAACTAATCCACAGGACACGTGCAACGCGACCTCATCACACGCGCCAATTAAGTCACGGGCCAAAACCCAGAGTTGAGGCCCCGACACACAAATTCACCAGCAGATTTGAACCCTAGACCTCTAGGCAAGCCCTGAGAATCCAGGCAGGCATCAACCGCTGGGACACACATCGGGGTTATGTAATTTTGTACTTATTTTCAAAACACGGGATTTTGTGTTTATTTTTGTCAAAGTGGATGGGTGCATTTAGCCCTCTGCCATTGTATATAAAGATTAAGAGCCTGTTTTGTACCTTTTAAAAATCTAATTTATTTTTTCTATTTCTTTTTTTTTCATAAGATTATTTAAAAAAAAAGTGTCTTTAAATTTCACTTCTCGTTCTACTTCTCTATTTTCCCCAGTAAAATCTCATTTTTTAGAAGTTTTTTTTTTTTATTAAATTCCCTCTTATATTAATGATCTGCACTCTTCAGGCGAGTGCTAAACCTAAAGATCCAGAATAACAAATTTCCTTAGATCCGAATGGAAAACCAAAACCCTCTTGGGAAGGATGCTGAATCCTAATAGCCATAACCACAAAACATCTTTATTAGTTTCTTACAAAACTAGACAACTATGGATTTAGTGGATCCGAAGTGTAGGGAGTCCCATTTTATCCATCCTAATCATTCCCTGCACTGTTTGTGGCATTTGATTCTTGCTCTAGTATGTAGTTGTTGTCCCATTTGCAGTCGCCGGCTTTGCTAAAAAATCAGCTATTGCATTCCCTTCTTTATATTGGTGCTTCACTTGACAGTTTAGACCTTGCTTGCTTTGCTTGAGCTTCTTCCAAAAATCCCAAAGATACCATGGAGTACAAATGTTAGATTTGAGCCAATTGACAATTAGCATCGAATCCGTTTCCATAATCACATCATTACATCCTCTACTATGGCATATCTTAAGCCCCTCCATTGCTGCTTGCATTTCTGCCCCATTATTGGTTCCTTCTCCCAAACTAACTGAGTAGGTTGCCAAACAATCTCCTCTGCTGTCTCGTATAATCCCTCCAGCTCCTGTTATTCCTGGATTTCCAAGATAGCTACCATCAGTATTGATCTTTACCCAACCTTCAGGAGGCTTGTCCCAACTCACTATCCTGTAAGGTGGTCTGGTCTTGTATTTGATTGATATTCCAATCTGCTGCACCAATTCAGTATCATGTACCTGCCTAGGAAAAGTTCTGTGGTTAGTGTCTGTTAAAGAGGCAAGGGTGAATTTTACCTGGCGCCAGACTTGCTCTTCTGTGTGAAAAATTCCCTCAAATCTTGCAGTGCACCTTCTCTTCCACAAATGCCAAGTTATTATTGCAGGTATTAGCTGGGCTCGAAAAACGCTATATCCGGATCTCTTGATAATCAACTTCCATTGTGTCATCCGAGCCCTCCATCCCATAGGTCTAGGATAAACTACACCCATAATTTGTCCAGCTCTGTTCCAAATTTGAGTAGCTAATTGAGAGTCTGACAGAATATGATCTGAAGTTTCCAGATTTCTCTTTTCACAGCTTTGACAGCAAGATGCCAATTGTATACCCTTCTTGTTAATGTTTTCATTTGTAGGCAAGCATTTTGCTGCTTTCCATGAACACAAACTGATGTTTGGAGGGAGTGCTTTATTCCAGAGTAGCTCTTTGATCTTATTTTCTTCAGATCTAGGTCCGATCGCCTCACACTTTGATTTGATAGTAAACCCCCATCTTGAGTAGGCTGCCAAATAATAATATCCTCCTCAGATTGTGGACTAGGAGCTAATTGTTCCAGCACTTCAACAGCTATGGCATCTTCCACTACTTTCCTTATCTTCTGATGATCCCATCAACCATTTTCTGTGAAATCTAATATCTTGGCTCCTTCATCCTGTATTTGTTCAACTTTAAATCCCAAAAGGCCCGCAACCATCCACTTATCAAACCAAAAGTTTGAATTGCCTTTCTGCACTATAACTTTCACATTTTCCAGCACCTCAAACTTATTCTGCATGATGTGTTTCCATAATCTCGAATCTGTTGGTCTGATCTGCCTCTTCATCATGTGCTCCATTCTACAATACTTAGCCTTCAGAAATCTTGAATAAATAAGGATACCGGAACCAATCCCCACATTCATACCTCTGAAACTGCCATTCTACAATACTGCCATTAATTTAGCTTAATCCAATCCAATGAAGAGGTAGGAGCTGTTTCTTTGTCGAAGTGGATAGTATTTCGGTCAGACCAAAGTATCCAGACAACCACATCCCAGATAACTTTCCAGACATCTTCCCTGATCTTGCTTCTCACTTTTCACATATGATTCTGAAAATGCACTTGTAGATATCCTGTTTCCACATATGGCAACTCAAACTAAGCATAAATTTCATATCACAACGTGTGTTCTGTGTAGCAGAGGATGAGCAGATGGCTTGCAGATTCCATTACCTATCCACAATGAACGCAATTGTGCATTTCAGGGAGAACCTGTATCCCTCGCTTCATTAGATTATCAACAATTTGCACTCTATTCTGAAGTAATTTCCACGAGAGCATCTGCACTTTTTTGGGAGGAATTTTACCCCACACTTTTGCTAAGTCTCTTTTTGCAGGAAGCAAGTATCTTTGTTCCTCCATTTGAATATCATAAGCTGAAGCCACTGAATAATTCCCAGATGTATCTGCTAACCAGTACCAACTGTCAGCAGTATTCTCATTGATAGTTTTGTTGGCCAGTAAAGCTATCAAATCTAATAGTAGAGCCTCTTCGTGCATTCTCAGAAGTCTATGAAATGTTAGGCTCCAGGTAGATAACCTCTGTTGGCCGTTAAATATTTCAGCAACTGTATGAAACTTTCGATTACTCAGCTTATATAATCTAGCCTATTGTACAACCAACAATCCTTCACCAGACAAATTAAAGCTCCAGAACATTGCCTTGTCAACTGCACTAACGTTTAGCGGCAAATTCACCTCCAGCCACTTAGTAGAAGCTGTGAGCCCCCATATATCCTTCCACACATTTGAGACAGCATTCGGGACAGTTAATAACCTCCAATCTACCAAGTAGTCTCTATCCTTGTAATATTTAGAATGAATGACCACGTGCCACAGGTTATTTGGATTGGTTCTCAATTTCCACATCCGTTTACCAAGCAGGGCCATATTCATCAGTTTCAAGGGCCTGATTCCAAGACCATTACAAGTCACTTGTTGTTGAGATTATAAGAATTGAATATATTAATATTTGAATTTGTAATCTAGTTGAATGGATCGAATTATGAGTTTATGAAATTTCTGTGACTCACATAATTGATTTGTGGTCTATCGATGACCATTACAAGTCACTTGTTGTCTCATAATGTCTATTGATGAATTTCTCAGAATGTGACCATTAGAAGTTACTTGTTGTCTCAGAATGTCTCAGAATTTATTTGCTTTGTCTATCGACTTGTTGTTGAATACAAGTTACTAGTTGTCTTTTTGTTAAAACTTAGGGTCTATAGATGAATGTCTGACCGTTACGTTGATGTTTCTGAAAAGAAGCAGTGCTATTGTTGATTACTTTTTCCATTCTCATATAAACTTTGACTCTCGTAAAGTGCTTTTGTGATTATGTGACATATTTTTAGTGATAATTAATTTTTCACTATGGAACCAAATTCTCAAAATGATTTAACATCCGCGGGCATGTTAAGAAGAAGGGTAAAGACATTGACACCATAGAAAAAGCAAATTGGAGTCAAGCAAACACCGAGATCTTTATTGAGTTATGTGTTAAAGAGATGGGGGCTGGAAACTGGCCTAATGGTTACTTTACTAGATTCGGTTGGAATGAGCTTGTTAAAAAGTTCACCAAAGCTGCCAATCATGAGTACAACCAAACCCAATTAAAAAAATAGATATAATGGTTTGAGAAAAGAATGGAGTGAGTGGAAACCATTATTAAGATGTGATACAGGTATAGGATGGAATCATGAGAAATGAACTATTGATGGTATTCCAGACTGGTGGGCTAGGAAGATAAATGTATATTTATTTTGCAAATTTTGTTTTTAATATTTCTTTTTTTAGATGTTTAGGCTTGTTATATATTATTCTTATCACTTTTGGATAAGGAAACCCCCGTAGTTGCTAAGTTTAGAGAGAAGGGCTCACTTTTGGTACAACAACAATCATTGCTCTTTGACGTTGTTATCGCATCCGGGGATAGAATATGTGTACCTACTTCAGGTGTTGTGCCGTTTAGGTTAGAAGATGATATTTCACAAGAAACTTGAAGTGATTGGCTTGCCTCTCCGATACCTAATATTGATGTTGACCAAGTAGAGGCTGAACATTTGGAAGCCAGAGCAATGAGCATGTCAAGAAAAAAACAATTTTCAGCAGACATTCCCAAGAAATCCCAAATGACTAAAATCATCTGAATCTATTGCAAGGTCTATGGAAACTGTAGCAACCAAATATAGAACAAGAAAACAAGCAAGTGACAATAGTATTCGTGTTATTTCTCATAACACGATAAAAGAATGCATGACTTGTCTTGATGAATTGGAGGAGATTGACAAAGGTAGTGAGACTTGGTTTTCTGCCACATAATTATTTGAAGGAAATTCTTTAGCATGTGGGACTTGTTTGTCCATTTCCGAAAATGAGTATCGCTACATATGGCTGGTCAAAAAGTTTGGAATAGATACTTCAAAGATCAACTCATTTTACACAAGCAATTCAGGATCGTGCATGTGACTCTGGATTTATTTTTATCAGTTACTTTTGTTGGTCACTAGAACCGTTTCAGTAAACCTATGGACCTTTAAATAGTAATATTTGATATTTTAGGTGCATTTGCATATTAGTATCAACATTGTTGCTCTTTCCAATTGTCACTGATTACATGAATATCAATATGAACATTGTTGGCTTTTTTCCATTTATTGTTTTCATCCAGCAGTACAGTGAGTTTAAGTTAAAATAAATGGAAAGTTCATGATGGCTTTTAGCATCTTTCACCATGACCATGAAAACATACTTTGATGACTCGGGAACATTATTTGAAAAAATACTTTGATCAAGAAAGCATATCATCTTTAAACATGAGCATGAAATATACATTGATGACTCGGGAACATTGTATTTACCCATTTCATGATGGGTGTTAGCATCTAACAGTATCAATATGAACATTGTTTGAAAACATACTTTGACGACGCGATCTTGAACCTAAAAGCAACATTTTTTTTGATAATCGTGGTATCAGGGTGTGGTTCGACTAGTCCATGGGACCAAATGCAGGCGACCCCTCCACGGGCCAGGTAAGGCTCAGGCTGAAGCCCGTGGTCGTGGCCCAGCAGTAGCGTCAGTAGGAATCGATCCCAGGACCTTGGGATGCCAGGGCTGGCCGAGGATTACTTAAAGGCAACATGATCTTTGAAATGCAACAAACTCTTCTAATTAAGTTGTTGGCACTGAAATGGGTAAATACAAAAGATCAATCAACAATCCGTGCTGAGTTAATCATCGTACATATATTATTCCGTACTAGATTCATTGTTTCATCATTACAATTAATGGCCGGACTATGATCCCTCTCACCATTTCAAAAGCTTGTTGCATTTGTATCACATGCAAATTGCTGAAAGTCTTTATCTTCATAGTCTTTTCGACGAATAAAATTATGTATCGCCATAGCCGCTGGAACAAGTGCTACTTGGTCATCGAATTTTAAACTCATCGGCATATGATTGAGTATATGAAATTTCTTCTTCCATATACCAAGTGATCTCTCAATAGTAGACCGCAAAGATGAGTGGACGTGGTTATAAACCTCAGACTGATTATTATATACATGTGATTGGCGAAATTCTTGCAGATGATATTTTTGGCCTTTGTATAGTGCCAAAAATCCAACTGTGTTAGGGTATCCCACATCAACCAAATAATATTTTCCTAGTGACAATGTAAGAACCAAAGATAAATTTTAGGTAGAGGACAAATTCTAGAATAGAATAAGAAAATGCTGACAACAATCCTTGTGGAGGGATTGGAAATTCTTTTCTCGGATCTCTTAATGTATCATTAAATATCCTCGTATCATGTGCACTTCCTTCCCAAGCAGCTACTGCACAAGTAAAATAGAGATCGAAATCACATATTGCCAAAACATTCTGTGTTGTGCACCCTTTTCTACCAATAAATAGGATTTGCTCGCTGACTGGCAGCCTCGTAGGAATATGAGTACCATCCATAACACCAATGCAATTCTAAAAATAAAAATGACATTATTCCTGAGAAAATCAATTATAACAAATGACAACCAAATTATTTTTCATTATAAAAAGAAATTGTACCTCAAAATAAGGATATTATTTAGAATTATTCTTGATATAAGGGTGAGCAGTTGATTACTCGGTGAATGAACGAATCCAATCCTTAGACATTTTCATGCAAGCCTCCAATACTCGATGAAAACTTTTGCTTATAGTATAGCCACACCTTTACCTTACCTTCAGGGGTGGACATTCGGAATTCCGAAATAAGGGTAATTTTCGAATTCCGAATTCCGAATAATTTTGGATCAGATCAAAATTTCCGAATTTTGAATCAGATCGAAATTCTGAAATTTCCAAATAATTTCCGAATTTTGAATTCAGAATTCCGAACGCCCACCCCTACTTACCTTGTCCCAACTGTCATCAAGAACGTAGCCACCTGCTCCTCTATGGTGACACTTCTAGTAGCTTTAAGGCCATAATCATCAACTAATGCCTTACATAACATGAAGAATACATGTTTCTTCATCCTCAAATTTTCATAACAACTTCGACCATTATCGCAGTTTAACATGTTCGACAAGTTTGCCAAACCACTGAATGGCCTAGTGTGCGAGCGTTGTCTGTTTAGGAACCTATCATAATATGCTATAACTCTCATATAAATTTCAACTATTGAGTTGTTGTCATCATCATCATCAATGTTCCCATTAATATAGTTAGAATGTGAATTCATCCTGGTAAAAGCACATAAATCAAAAAATGTTGACTTCGGGTTGCAATGATAATGGATAGCATGCTGCTGAAGGAAATAGATGTTATTTATATCCATGACTTTTGCAACACAATTTTGAAACAAGATTAGCCTCAATCAGCATTTGCTTTAACCAAGTTTTATTTTCTACTTTGCTGTAAGTACCTTATCAACAATTTCTTTAGCCAATCCACATAAAAAATAATGCGTAAGTGAAATATGTTCACAAAGTAATCATAATTGCTTTCTTTGAAGGCATCACTTTTTCAAAAATATTCTTGCTGGAAAAATAGAAGAATGAAATTCCCTTCATCCCTCCTACACCCAAACTACTATTCACAATGTCACAACATGTTCATAAACGAAGATAAAATTGAGAATAATACATATTTGACCATATGATTAAATAGCACAAAGCAAATAAACAAGAAATATGACAAAATTGATGCTCCTTCACCGACTTAGCCATCAAATTTGATGCCTGAATATTCGTTTTGATAACCTGATGCTAATTCTTTTCTTCTTCTGGTAAATCAAAAGGGAATTTTTAACACTCGGCTAGCTAGAGAAGAAATTAAAGAAATATAAACCCTATAGAAGAGCTGCTTTCAATAGAGGTTCTAACAATTTATTTGAATTAAAGGATCCACGTTTGACTTTCTATGATCGATCCTCCTTTATTGAGAACTGATATAGCACAAGAACTTTTGCGCAAGAATTCCACAAGAATATAGGACCCTGTATGTTTAAGATCAGATGGACGGTTGAGATTGGTGTTTAACACGTGGGGATTGATGTTAAACACGCAGGCCCACCATTCTTGTGGAATTCTTGCCAAGATTTCTTGCGCCATATCATTTCTCTCCTTTATTTGGTCGATTGAATAAAAAGTCAACAGTCAAGGATACACCACTTTATTCATGGAATTGAACAAAAAATTCACGTTGTTGGAGCCGTTTTCTTCCTTCTCTATGCCTGGAATAGGTCTTGGTTAAAAGTCTATCACGAGCAACCATGTCAATTAGCCCTGGGCAGCGGTTGTGGTAAATTTCGATCCATCCGCGCCCGCCAGACCCGCGCCACGCGGGTAGCGGGCGTACGCGGGCACTATTTTTGTACCCGCATTTGTTAGCGGGCGAGACGCGGGTAACATTTTTTTTATTATGCGGGTAACACCCGCACCGCACTGCACTGCACCGCCAATGTTTTGCGATGCGGTGTGGTGCGGTAACAGCTCTTTGCAGGCGATTCGCGGTATAGATTTTTGGAACCGCAACTTTCGTGGGCGGGACACGGTATGGGCTGTTTCGACACCGCCCGCACCACTGCCCAGGGCTAATGTCAATGATGATGGATTTTACCTATCCATATACAAAGTATGTCAGAGCCTGTATAACTGGCTAATTTATAATTATTTAGGGATTAATAAAACTCAATAGCACTGCCTACTCTATTTGGGGATGCTAAAAAGGATTAGATTGAGGAAAATATGAAAATCAATTTGACATAGTTTAGTTTGTGGCATATGAAAGACCTATAAAAAATTTGTATTTAATGGAATACTACCATGTACCGACTTAATCCTAGAGAACACAAAATTCTCCCTTGGATTTGGGAAACAACATACAATAAAATAGATGTCGGGCTAGTATTAGATGATGGGCTCCAAAACCCCATAGTAGTATTAGATTCATCTAGGTGCGAGTGGAAACTCTATTTTGTAAAATTCTTTGGGCGAAAGCCTATAGTCAATAAAAAATGAACTTTTCAAATAAAAAAATCACATCTTTGTATAGTTATGTATTTGTTATGATTTTTTACTTTCAAATTTATAGCCATAATAAAAGTTTAATAACTTCTTGTCACTAAAAATAATGTAAAATTGCAAAATAAAAAACATGCAAAATAAAAATACGATATAAGTCTCGTGGTTCACCGAAGAAGAATTCTTCAACTACGTCCACGTTGAGTTACGAAGTCGGATGCTCGCCGCTAATATTATTCCTTCTCTGAACCAAAACAGTGTCAAGAGGTACAATACACAGATCTCTCTAACATAAACACACAAATATCTCACTAAAACGGCAAACAAACTTGCCGTGAAATAGTGACAACAAGTCACTGCAAATCTACAAAACAGGTCGAATATACGCATGAGAATAGAAAGAGACGGAAAACCAGAAGTTTTTTGACAAACACAGAGAGAATTCTCGAGGACTCGAGCAAAGAGAGAGAAGAAAACTATATGTGTTATGTGTATCGAAGCATCAATACAATATATATCACGTCAACATTTGATCCTGACCGCAAGATCAACTTCATCGAACGTCTCTAATTCAATCTTGATAAGTATAGATCACAGTAATCGGATTGTGTCGCAATATTAATGGTATAGATCAACTCTCTGCACCGCTTAATAGTGGCCATTGAATTTGTTCAGACAACGGACGTTCTAGATCAGTTCTCGAGCGATGCCACAATTTCCAAAACACCGCTTCAACTTCCACTGTTGGATTATCTCATACGCGGACCACCCATATTGCATCGCAACACATGCAGGTCGTTAGATCAAAATACCAATGGACGGCCACGATTGCATATTACACATAACTCGAGTGTAGAATATAATCTTTCCACGTGGCAAAATGTATACCATCATATCATATATCAATCAGACGGTCAGAATTAAATCATTTGACATTTAACAATATCGTTTATAATATTTATTGGTACTCTTTTAGGATCGATTAACTATGTTGACTGTCGAGCTCAAAAACTATTCGTAGCTAAGATACTATCAATCACACAATGTTTGACCTCTCTCTCTATTTCAAAATTTTTGTATTCATAAAATGTATTTTAGAACTACTATCCAGTTAATTAAGATAATGTTTCGTGTTGAAGTTGGAGAAATTATATAATAGAAGGATATGCTCAATTTGTTTTAGTGACTATTGTGTTCATAATCACATTGAGTTCGACTAAACTGTGGGCTTAGAATTCCTTGAATGGGCGATCCTAAATTTTAATAGTTAAATTTTGATGGCCATTGATTTAATGTATTGAGCTGTAAATTTCTTTAGACCAATGGTTCAAATTCTTTCTTATCCAGGTAAATAAAATTTATTAAAATGAAATAAAGAATAGTGGAACCAGTGAGCTCATCTACTCTTTATAATATTTCATGGTAATCTTTTAGGATCCAATAAATATGCTCAAGCTCAAATTTGAATAGTTAAATATTGGTGGCAGAGAAGGAAACATAAGGGATAGAAAGGGGGCCTTTGTCCACCAAAATTAAAAAAAAAATTACTTATAAAAAAATTTATTTTTTCTGTTTGATACCTAGAGTATTATAATTTTATTTGTTTTGAAATAATATAAAATGGCTATTAAAATGAGTTGTTTGACCCTTAGTTTTCTCAGCCACACGAGGTGATGGATCGAATCCCCACATAGCACTCTATTATATTTTTTTTAGAATCAAAAGAAAAATTTGTGCTTGTAATTGGATTCAATTCGCGATGGGATGAGGAAGATACCAATACCAATATCATTCACGAAACTTTATCAAATAAAATAAGACTTTTATATGACCTTTGATTCGGATAGTTTTTGAATATTTTTTGTTATAAATTTTTAATATAATTATTTTTTATATTTTAATATTTTGCTGCATTGTTCGTGAACCAAATACCAAACTTTTGAAGTTGTTTCTATTATAAAGAAGTTGTATATTGAAGTAAAATTATGTTTTACTTTATATCATATTATCTTAGTAATTGCGGAACGTATATCCGATTGGACCAAAATTTGAAATAACAATAATATTAATTTTATATTTTTTTATTGGTTGATTCGAATTATTTTGACTATTATAATTTGTACCATAATATTTGAACGTACATACCCAATCAAATCATATTCAAACTGTGGCATTTTGTTCAAACCGAAATCCCCCACCCCCCACCCCCACCAATTTTTTTGACT
>JAOWBN010240852.1:0-23887 GCA_028565015.1 Pinguicula moranensis
AGCATTCTCAGCCTCGACCAACTCGAGCATGTTGATCCATGGTTTGCCAACATCTAGTTTGGCTTCCTCTTGCTTCCCCACGTCTTCCAGTAATATGTTCAATGCTTTCTTCATCTTCTTTGTCCATGCACGGGTCATTGGGTCACCCATATGTTTTAACGGATCAGTAAGGCGTGTTTAGGCTCGTACATTCTCATCAGGAGGGCTAGGTCGACTCCTCATATAGTAGAGATGTTGACTTTGATCAAGGATTCAAGATAATAGAATTGAGAGTTTGGGCTCCCTTGAAGAATATTTTCTTGATGACAATGATGAAGAAGATGCTTCTCCTGCTCCTTCTACTCTTGCGCAATGAAGATAAATTATACTTCTTTATCTATACAAATTTTGATATTTTATAAATGTATGTATTTTTTAAGCAAGTTAACTGAAGGTTTTTTCTTACTTTTTCAGATCTTATGCAACGATCATCTTATGGAATTGGTATTGCTGAAACTTGATGAAATGTCTTAAACTTCTTTACCATAACGAATTCTGGTATTTTATATTTTTATGTATGTGTTTTTTAAGCAAGTTAACTAAAGTTTTTTTTCCATACTTTTTCAGATGTTACTGGACTTCAAGTCTTCAAGATGTGAATTGATCTTATGAGGCGAATATCTTCTGGAATTGGTTGTGTTGAAGTTTGATGAACATGAACTGTTTGGATTTATATCACTTGTTGCTGATTTTTGTGGAACTTTTTCGACTTAGGTCTTTTTGAACTTTTTGAAATTAGTTGCTTTTGGACTTTTGTTGTTGGTTTAGGCTTATATCTCGATTCTTGTATTTGACGTGTATGTGTGTATTTGGAACTTTTTTGAACTCATATTGATTTAAGACCGTATATGTTTTGTTTTTGGTTTTCTATTTGTAGTATAGGCCAAATATGCTTAACAAGTTAAACATGCTAAATAGTGCAACGAGCCATCACCACTTAAACTGGCAAAACGGTCCGAGCCTGTTTCACAGGCAGGCTTTCAGCGTCCCATTTACAAAACGGGCTGGCTAGCACCGCCCATTTGCCCAACACTTATCTCACCCTCTCTTCACCAGTGTCCATCCCCATAGCCAAAGCCCAAAGGGGGGCTAATAGGTATCAGAGATAAAATCCTGAAAAAAGTGTAATAGTAGGAACCTCCCCTGCCGTTAACCAAACTTGTGGATACCCATTGGAGGCACGCCTCCCCCCCTCGTCTGCCATAAAAAAAATTCTCTTGAATTACTACCATCTTCAATATTTATATTTTTAAATTTAACCACTAGAGTTTGTATCTCCCCTGTAGTTCCGTTTATATTTTGTGATCTTTCCCATTCTTCTTACTTCATTGTGTTGATGTATTTGAAGTGTTGCAAAATATTGGATCTGCTAGAGCAGGAGATTGTTTGATAAATTTAAGGCTATGCAACGGTGAAGAAAACTATAAAGCCATGTGCCAAGCTTATGCTGCTTATAGCAATCCAACAGGATTCTGTGATAGGTTGCTAAAGCAGCAAAGTTTGTGCTACTGTGAGTACAAATGCGAGAAAGAGAGAGAGATGAAGAGAAATAACAAAGAAAAAAAGTATTCTAGTCATAGTTTGATTTCATTTTATAGGATTTGATAAGTGGGATTTACCCGCGTCAATTTTATATGGACTTATACATACCTCCAATGGGTATCCACAAGTTTGGTTAACAGCAGGGGAGATTGCTACTGTTACACTTTTTTTCAGGATTTTATCTGTGATACCTATTAGCTCCCCTTGGGCTTTGGCTATGGGGGCGGACAATGGTTAAGAGAGTGTGAGATACAAATCGGGTGAAGGGATAGGGCGTGGAGAGACAGATTTAGGGGTATGAGATTTTTATTTTTATTTATTCCAAAATTTGTATATAACCTTCTGTTTTAAGGGTTTAGGCCAGCGGCCAACCCCCATTAGCGACTGATCCAGATTTTTTTGAAAGGTGCAAAAGTTAGATTTTGAGTTTTCGAAGCGATGAGTTAGAAAATAATAATAATAATAATAATAGAACAAGTCCCACTAAAAATCATCATCATCATCATAATAATAATAATAAAAGGATGTCTGCCGTCGCTCACAAATGTGCCATTGTTTATAAATCTAAATAGAATAAGTTGAAACCTGAAATGGAGATGAGCGCGAAGAGAGATAATAAATGCAGTCACTCTTGCCATTGGATTGACAAACTGTTAGAAAATTGGTTTTAAAGTTGTGATGATGATCCCAATTTAGAATAATTATTTTATTAATTTTCGGTCATTAGAAAATATATTAAATGTTACAAATAAAATCTACTAAGTAGGTAGATGAATATAGCACTTTGAATTTCTCAAAACCAATTTTATGGTTAATGATAAATTAATGTTTGAAGTAAGCCACTTTAATTGAAAAAAGGAAAGGTGTGAACCAACCGAATAGGTGCAAAACAAAGGAAATACCTGTTGAGCCGAACGGGTGTTTATTGTGGAATGAATCACTTGTTAAATCGAACAGAAATATCCTTCCAATTTTTCATAGCTCTTTAATGTACCCCCACAAAACTATAAATAGGTCCCCTAGGATTCATTTTGGTGGATCCCAATTATTTTATTTTCGAGTCACTAGTCCTCTTGGTTCGAAATTTTTTTCTCTTCATTCTAAAAAGATAGTTTCAAACATTTGTTGTTCACCGGACTTGACTCAAGCAAGTTGTATTTTCGTCGAGTAAAAAGTCGTTGTAGCTTGGGGACGAGTGTCATGAATCGTAACCACTTTTAAACGGGAAATTATTGTCTTTTCAAAATTGTGTCAAACACAAGCCTAAACTTTAAACAACATTCTTCCCGCAAACCCGAATCACTAAACCCATTATTTAGATCTTTTATCCAAAATTGCAAGACAATAATTGTGTCTATAAAACATGGTTAGTGTTTTGAGAAATCATGTGGGTTTTGTACCTACTCATGGTGAAAAACTGGCAAAATTTATTGGTGTTGATTTTAAGAAATGGCAATAGAAGATGTATCACTCAATTTGGATTGGTTCTTGATCGAGGATACTCAAGTTGTTTCTAGGAAGAGACAAACACTCAAAGGAGGATTGCCTTGAGGCATGGAATCACAGTGATTTTCTATTTAGAAACTGTGTTGAATGGGCTTGATGATATGCAATACAATGTATATAACCCAATCACGACCGCTAAGGAGTTGTGGAATTTTTCAGAAAGGAAGTACAAAATGAACGATACTGGCGTAAAGAAATTTGTCGTTGGAAAGTTCCTCGACTTCAAGATGGTTGATAACATGTTTTCAAGAAATCCAACTCATTCTACACGAGATCATTGTCGAGGGAATGGTGTTGAGTGAATCCTTCCAAGTGGCGATTATTATTGAGAAACTGCCATCCATGTGGAAGAATTCCAAGAACTATCTCAAGTACAAACGCAAAAAAGTGGGACTTGATGACTTGGTCGTGAGACTTTGCATCGAGGAAGACAACTGTCTGTCTGTCAAAAGCAATAAAAGGCAATGGCGACTAAGGCCAACCTTGTAGAGGCAAGCACTAGCCAGAAGACAAAGCTCTCAAGTGGCAAAAAGGTGAAGGTAACAAATGCCAAAAAGTTCAAAGATAATTGCTACAATAGCAGGAAACTAAACCACCATGCCAAAGACCGTCGTTAGCCTAAGAAAGTGAACCACTTCGTTCTGGTGGATCTGTCTGAGTTATCTTTAGCCGTTGTAGTTTTTAAGCCAACTTGGTGGGTAATCTGGGAGAAAGTTGGGTTGATACAGTTGCTACATGCCACATCTCCTCCAACAAAGAGATGTTCACGTCTTACCTTCCTATCAATGGAAGGAATCTGTGTCAATTGGAAAAGTGGTGCTAAAGATGACATCTGGAAAAAGAGTTGACTTTCATGGATGTTTTCCATGTCGGGCACATTGGCAAAAATTTGATGTCAAGTTCCTTGTTAGATAAGGCTGGATTTAGGCTAGTGAATGAATCTAGCAAATTTTAAATGTCCAAGAATGGACAGTTTGTAGAAAAAGGGTACCTAGAGAAAGGGCCATGTATGTTGAATGTTATGACTGTAAACCACGATGTTGAAATGAATAAAGATTAATTCTTTCTACTTGTTGAATGTTCTAATTTATGGCATGATAGATTAGAACATATAAATTACAATACATTACGTAAACTTGTGAACTTGGAATTGATTCCAAGGTTGAAGAAAGACTCACAAAAGTGTGAAGTCCACATTAAAGCAAAGATGCCTAAAATGCCTTTTTATTCGATGGAAAGATCCTTGATCCCTCTTGAGTTAATTCACAATGATATATAAGATTTAAAGCTTGTGCAAACAAGAGGAGGTAAAAAGTATTTCATTACTTTATTAATAATTGCACATGGTACTGCATAGTCTTTTGAAGAGTAAAGAAGAAGCCATAGAGGCTTCCAAAAGATAATAAGAAAGAGGCTGAAAATCAACATAGCGCCAGAATCAAGATGATTCGTAGTGATAGAGATGGAGAGTATGCCTTTCTTTTTGAAGAGTTGTGTGTCGAATCTGGTGTAATCCACCGGACCATGACACCCTACTCACCTCAATCTAATGGAGTTACTGAACTCAAAAAAGTACTCTTAAAGAGATGATGAATGTTATGTTTATAAGTTCTGGAATACCTCAAAATTTATGGGAGAGGCCATTCTTTCAGCGAACTTCATTCTTAACAAGATTTTAAATAAGACGAGGGATGTAACTCCATACGAACTATGGAAAGGTCGACAATGTTGCTATGGATACCCAAAGTGTGGGGGTATTTGGCTAAGGTAGAAGTACCCAAGCCTAAACAATTAAAGATTGAACCAAAGGCAGTTGACTATATCTTCATTGGATATGCACAAAATAGTAATGCATATCACTTCTTAGTTCACAAGTCAAAAATTCCTTATATAACTGGAATGACCATTGGATCAAGGAATGCAGTTTTCTTTAAAGAAATATTTTCGGGCAAGAAACAAAAAGAGCCAAGTTCTAATAAGAGTACTTATGAGGCTGCAAGTGGTTTTCTCAACAAGATAAAAACCTAGATTCAAAAAAATGGAAAAAAGTAAAAAAATCTTTTGGTCTAGAGTTTCTATCATATATGGTAGAAAATAAACCCAAGACACTACAAGAGGCATTGTCAAGTTCATATGCTCTTCTCTAGAAAGAAGTTATTTATAGTGAAGTTGAGACCATCATGCATAACGATACTTTAGAGTTAGTTGATCACCTACGGGGATGCAAACCTCTAGGCTGCAAATGGATCCTAAAGAGGAAGTATAAAGCAGATGGATAAATTGATAAGTATAAGGCAAGATTAGTTGCCAAAGGGTTCAAACAGATTAAGGGACGTGATTTCTTTGATACATATTCCCTCATGACTCGAATCATGTCCATTAGGGTATTGATTGTTATAGCAGCACTATGCAATTCGGAAATATACCAAATGGATGTGAGAACTGCCTTTTTAAATAGCGAGTTGGAGGAGAAGATTTACATGGAACAACCTGAAGGGTTTGTTGCTCCCAGTAATGAGAAAAAAGTGTGCGAGCTTGTAAAGTCGCTTTATGGACTTAAACAATCACTCAAACAGTGGTTCATAAAGTTTGACAAAACAATGTTGTCAAACGGATTTAAAATCAATGAATGTGACAAATATGTCTATATCAAAGACAATTTAGATGAATATGTCATAGTTTTCTTATATGTAGATGACATGTTGATCATGGGAGGTAATCATGATGTGATCATGAATACTAAGAAACTATTGAAGAACCATTTTGATATGAAAGACATGCGTCAAGCGGATGTTAGCCTAAGGACAAAGATCTTTAGAAGGTCAAACGCAATAGTCTTATCACAAACTTCTTAAGTTGAGAATGTTCTTAAGAGATTCAATAATTTTGATAGTCCTCCGGCTAGAACACCCCGTGGACACTAGTTGTCATTTGGGTAAAAATTGAGGAGACCCCATCTCTCAAGTGGAATATGCAAGGATCATTGGTAATTTAATGTGTTTGACTAACTGCACATGCTCTAATATTGCATATGCCGTGAACTGTCTGAGCAGGTTCACGGAGTAATCCTAATGAGGATCATCGGAAAGTATTAATTAGGGTGCTCGAATATCTTAAGTATACCCTAAGTCATGTTTTGTTTTATACCAGATCTCCAATTGTGTTGGAAGATTATAGTGATGCCAGTTGGATATCGGACGCAAACAACTAGGGGTGAGCAAAAATATCACCAGTATCAGTAATATAAATATCTATACTGATACTAAAACTCCATTTTTTTTGTATTTTGTTATTCGATATTGATATCGAAATACCAATACTGAAAATATTCGGTATGATATCAGTTTATACCAATATTTTTTTGATTTTTTCCAACACGACATCATTTTACGTCATGTAAACAAAAAATGATGTCATTTGTTATTAATTACTGGGAGCAACAAACTGATACCCAAAAAAAATGATCGATTAATTTTGGTAAAAACTGATAACAATACTGATACCCAAAAAAATGGTATTAATTTTTTTTCGATATTTTGGTATTGATACCTATGATCGATTGCTCACCCATACAAATGATTCCAAGGGCACTAGAAGTTATGTGTTTACCATCGATGGAGGAGCGGTGTGGTGGAAATCCTCTAGAAAAACTTGCATAGTTCGTCCACAATGGTGTCCAAATTATAGCTTTAGATAAAGCTAGAGAAGAAGTTGAGTGGCTTCACAATTTTTTTCTCGATGGTATTCCTCGTTGGAACAAATTGATGCCTTCTGTAATGATACAACGTGATAGTACATCAACAATTAGAAGGGCACAAAATAGTATGTATAATGGTAAGTCTAGACATATACGTCGTAGACACAATACCATTAGACAGTTGATCTCAAGTGGTGTTATAACCATTAACTATGTAAAGTCTAAGGATCACTTAGCAGATCCGTTAAAAAAAGGCTTGTATTAAGATTAATTGTACAAATTGTCAAGAATATCCCAGGATCTTGGTTCAATGGGACAACTAAGTTAAGGAAGTTCAGTTGAGCACTTGGAACTTGTATTCCATTTCATTCCTAGAGTGATAACCCAAGTGCAAAAATCTGCGCATCGTGGTAAGGTTAAGATTCAACGTTGAATTTTTTAATGCCTCCTATACGTTCTAAGGTACAATATGGAAGAATACTCTTGAAAATGAGCTCGATAGGTGAGGTCACCTATATAAGTGATAAGTAAATGCCACTTCTAGAAAGAAACACTTATGAATCCAAGATATGGTCCAGGGCCAAAATGGACAACAACATGAGAACAAAGACAAATGTTATAACTATTATTGTGTGAGTAACGATTTTCTTGGCATACACAATACAGCCACGGGGTCAAAACATCACATCCACCAATTGGCTAGTATGTCCGACAGTATATAGCTAAGCAATGTTCAAGGCAATAAACCACCTATCCTGATGCAATAATGATTCATCATAACTATCTTGAGAAACCAGTTTCATGCTTGCATTAATTGTCATTCATATGGGGAATTGTTAAAAAAATGGTTTTAAAGTTGTGGTGACTATCCAACTTTGAACAATTATTTAATTGGTTTCCGGTTATTAGAAACAAAATTAAATGATACAAATGAAATCTACTAAGTGAGTAGATGAGTATAATACTTCGAATTTCTCAAAACCAATTTGTAAACCACTTAAATTGGGAAAATGGAAAGGTGTGAACCAACTGAATGTGTGCGAAACAAATGAAGCACCTATTGAACCGAAAAAGTGTCTATTGTGGAACTAAACACCTGTTGAACAAAACAAGTGTCTATTGTGGAACAAAACACCTGTTGAATTGAACGGACATGCCCTTCCAATTTCGAAGTACCATCGCAAAACTATAAATAGGGGTCATAGGATTCATTTTGGTAGATCCCATTTTAATTTTTATTTTTTTCAAATCACTCATTTCCTTGATTTGTAAAAATTTCTCTCTTTCTATAAAGATGGTTTTGAGCATTTGTTGTTCGTTGAACTTGACTCAAGCATGTCATACTTTCGTCAAGCAATAATTCGTTCTATCTTGGGTATAAGTGCAGTGAACCATAACAACTTATAAATGTGGGATTATTATCTTGCGAATATTGTGTCTAACACAAGCCTCGATTTTAAATAAAATTCTCTCTGCAAACCCAAACCACTAAACCCATTTTTTAAATATTTTATCCAACAAAAATAAATATGAAACTTGTAATGTAGGTTGGATATGTTTGTTGTGATTTTTGTATGTGGTGTTCCTCTCAATTTAGTGCGGCGAGAGGAGACTAATCTCTTCATTTATTCTAAAAATATGGTAATAAAATCATGTTGAACGTGATTACTTATGTATAAATTATATGTAATGAATGGAATCTTTGTTATTTTAGAAAGATACATAATAATTATGAACTCGATTTTGACTTCCTTATAAGAAATTTTTTTTAACTATAAAATAAACAAAATATAAATTGTTATAATCTAAAGAACCTGCGAGAAAGGAAAAGAGGTTAAAACTTTTGTGTATTGCAAATTGTCTTGTTTCTTTCCTTAGTCCCTCTATATATAGAGGAAAGGACTGAGAGTTATAAAAGTATTAAATATTAAAATGGTCGGTCATAATCATACATTTATAACGCTCCCATTGATTGATCAAAATTTCAGAATGCATACTTTTGTAATCTCCTTAAGTGGGGATTTTTATGGTTCTCTCATTGAATTTTTATGGATTTAAGAGTAAACCAAAGTTGCCTCATTAAAACTTGGTTAGGAAAAAAACCTATGGAAAAAAGTCCTAAGAGAAGGAAAAAAGAGTACCATTGTGCATTGTTTCTACCCCTCAAAAGTATGTTTCAGACATCTTTGAGACGTCTAATACCAATACCAAATACAATTTACTATAATACAGTTTTAGATAACGACTTCGTAAATAAATATGCTAAATTGTAGCTTCATTTGATCTGTTTGATGTCGCTTTTTCCATAAGTCTCCAATTCATGTGTGCAGAAGAACTTTGATGATATATGCTTCGTCCTGTCACTTTTGATTTATCCTTGTATAAGCTAGTCCCTTATGTGGGTCTATAAAATAGCTTGCATCTGCATATCCAATTAATTGTGATTTTATATCACGATTATAAAATAATTCCAAATTTGGGGTGCCACTTAAATAGCGAAGAATGTGCTTGATACCATTCTAATGTCTCTGAGTCGAAGTAGCACTATATTCTGCAAGGAAATTGACTGAAAAATATATATCTGGTCTTGTACAATTTGCTATATACATTAGTGCTTCTATGCACTAAGATATGGTACTTCATGATCAATTATCTTTTCATTGTTTTGAATAGAATGAAATGGATCTTTCTTTGGGTCTAGTGATCTTACCAACATGTGTGTAGATAAGGAATGTGCACATTCTATGTGAAAGTTCTTCAGGACTTTCTTTGTATATGTTATTTGATTCACAAATATTCATTTGAAGACATGCTTAACTTTTAGTCCAAGAAAAAATCTCATTTTACAAAGATCTTTCATCGCAAGTTCATCTTTTAGATGTGTTGCAGTTTTGGTTGAGCTGTTTTGGAGTCAAAATAAGAAGTCATCGACATAAACTACAACTATAGCAAAACCATATGTGTTTTTCTTAATAAATATAATATGAATCCTTGCGAACTTTTGGTAAAACCACACACCCAATTTGATGATTCAAAACACACGATTAGAAAGGATGAATTTGTTGTGCTTTCGCCTTAAGACAATTTGTGTCAACCAACAAGAAGTCACGAAAATTGTAACCAAGAACGCTACCAAATAATCCTTTGAAGATACCCAATGTATCAACCAGGAATTAAGGATAAGTTCTTTAAAACGATGCACTTAACTTGAAAAGAAAAGATAAGTCAAAGAATGGTTTAAAACCAAAAGAGAATAAAATCACACAATACGTAAAAACATAAAATTTCATAAAACTTGTTCTTTTCTTACGTGGGGCATTCGTCCTCCTTATATAGGAGTAGAGCACAAATTCTAGGTGTCCTAATAACCTCAAAAAACGTTTTCTAATTGATAGGAAATAACCTAGTATAGATAGAGGAACAAACCTAATTTAGATAAGGGCAAGCCTAGTGTAGATAATGACCAATAAAGCAATAACCTAATCTAAAGATTTGGTTTCCAAGTCTAGATAAGTGAGAGTCAAGTAATATCCTTATCTAAGTGTAGATAAGGATCAATAAAGCAATAACCTAATCTAAAGATTTGGATAAGGAAATATCCAAGTCTAGATAAGTGATAATCAAGTATTATCCTTATCTAAATATTTGGATAATAAAAGAGTATCTTTGTATAGGGAAAGAATCCTTTTGGATGATTTTTGGGAAAAAACTTTCTTATTCATTAAATTCTTAGACTTGGACTTGGACTTGGTCTTGTGTACATTTGTCCTTGGATTCCACAAACAACACCACACATTATTGAGTTGGGCTTGCTTCTTGGGTCATGACTTGGATCATGGTAATAGGACGAGACATTTCAAGTGGGCCATTTGTCCCACAAAGCATAAATGGGTCATGTTCTCCTCTAGACCAAGCTTCTTGGATTATCAAGTTCAGACTCCTTGCTCGTATAAGACTCCTTGTTAGATTATGACTCCTTTTTGGAATGAGATTCCTTGTCGAGTTAGAACTGCTTGTTGAGTTAAGACTCCCTCTGGATTAGGACTCCTTGTTGGAATAGGATTCCTTATCGAGTTAGAACTCGTTGTTGTGCTAGGACTCCCTCAGGGGTTAGAATTCCTTTGAGAATTAGGACTCCCTCAGGGGTTATAATCCATGGTATGTCATTCAATCCAAATTCATTAAAGAACAATTCAAACATGCATGATTTACCAATGAATATCAAAGGGCATATAATGCAATGATCATGCTTAATTTCTAACATTGTGACTACCTCAGCATGTCCGATCAAACATTCACCATGTACTTCAAGCAAAAATAATGTATCTGATATGAATCCTTGCCAAACTTGTGACAAGACTCCACAACTATTTCAAAACTTAAAGAAAAGACACGGACAAATTTTTTGTTTCTAACGCCTGAAGAACACCTTGTGTCCAACTAACGAAAGTCACAATTTTTGTAGGAACAAAGATGCCACACAAAACCCCATGAAGGTATTGAATTACCATCCAAGAATCGAAGGATAAGTCCAAGAACACGATGCCACTTAACTCAAAAAGAGAAAAGATGTATTGAAGAAGGTCTAAAAACAAAAGAGAATACTAATCTCACAAAACTCAATTCAAAACTTTGTATGTACAATATGAAGGATGTTAAGGCCTTTATATAGGCATGGATAATCCTAAAATTCATGCAAAAATAAGAAGGGAATTTTAAAGTAACTAGGAAACTAATTAATGCAAAAAATTGGACCAAAAACATGTCTTAGGCTAAGAATGAAATTTAGGCCACTTGTTTTGTGGCTTCTTTACGAGTCTTGGTCTTGTAAAGAAGATTCTTAAATGGACAAAGGAGTGTTGATTGCGAATGGATATCTTTCCTTAAATAAGGAGACAAATTCTTTAAATTGTATAAACTTTCCTTTTGTCTTGAGATTCTTCATTAATTGCTTTGACGTGGTCTTTGATCACACCAAATCCCCCTCGACTTTTCATTGTGCCCCTTCAATCCACATGTGCACTTCTATGTTGGAATTTCATCTTGGGACATTACTTGGATCATGGTAATGGGTCGGGCTTCTTCTATTGGGCAGTGAGGCCCATTAAGCATAAATGGGCCACAGTCCATTTCCTTCTTCTCGAGCCCAAACTCCTTGGATCATCATATTCAATGTCTCTTTGAATTTCTTGGCTCTTAAGCATGTAATAGGGCCTTCTTGAAGCCTTATGGGTTCACGCTGTTCAGGCACCATCTCACCACCCTTAGACTCTCCATGGGATGCACATCCTATTGGTCCATGCCATTAGTAGGTTGGGGTACACTTGGGTTATATCATTCTCTCTTTCTTGAAAAATATTTGTCCTCAAATCATCACCTACATCAAACGAATGTAAGTCAGCAACAATGAAAGTAGCACTAACATTATACTCACCAGGTAGATCCAATTTATAGGCGTTGTCATTAATCCTAGCAACCACTTGGAATGGTCCATCTTCTCTTGGCATGAACTTTGATTTTCTATTTTTTGGAAATCTTTCCTTTCTCAGATTTGGCTATACCCAGTCACCTAGTTTGAAAATTACCTTCTTTCGATTCTTGGTTGGTAATTCAATACCTTCAGGGGGTCGTGTGTGGCATTTTTGTTCCTACAAAAATTGTGACTTTCATTGGTTTGACACAATGTGTTCTTTAGGCATTAGAAACATTAAATTTGTCCGTGTCTTTTTTCAAAGTATCAAAATAGTTGTGGAGACTTGTCACAAGTTCGACAAGTATTCATATCATTAAGTGAATCCCTAAGCGATGTCATTGCCTTGGCATTCATAGATGCATTATCCAGAGTGATGAAAATAGTTCGATCCAAAAGTTCGTATTATGTGAGGATCTCTATAATACTCTCAACAATCACTTCACCAGTGTGTCTGTCAACCAAAGCTGAAACCAATTATTCTCTTTTGCAAAGTCCAATTAGAGTCAATGTAGTGTGCAACAACACTTGAATAATCCAAATGGATCTAGAATCCCATTTATCAGACATTAGAGCTACACAACACTTGGATGCAACTAACTCATATTTCAAGGCAACAACGTGCTTATCATAAAATGCGATGAAATTGTGTTTAATTGTAAGTGCACTCACTATCTGAAAAGAAGGGTTAAACAATGTTTTGACATGTTTCTCGTATATTGAACACGGACCAAAACTAAATGGTAAATCGCATACTACAGTCAACACAATTAAATACTCTCTCCATACCTTTGGATCATACTGCCATGAGGTTACCTTTCCATCAGCAAGGAAATGTAGTGTGGACTGACTTGTAGAACCTAAATCCATGCCACCATGTTTCTGACTACATTCCGTTGCATGCCTCATCAATGTTCAAGTGCCACCAACTGCTAGGTTTCCACTATACTCTTGTTTACAGTAATAACATTTTGCTTTCCACAAATTCAAGCCATCAATTAGCTTCTCGTATGTATCAAAATGCCTTCATACCTTGGAAGTAAGTCTCTTTTGCTTCTTATTAGGCCCCGTGATTGTACTCCCTTGTGCGAACTAGTCTATTTCATGTTCTTAACTCTCATTCACTTCTTCTTCTCTATTCTTTTCATCATCACGGTCAAGATGGCTATCCATGTTCAATAAAGTTTTCTGTAGAAGTAAAAACATCGAAAATTAAAAATAGCAACAAAAAATAGACTATAATAAACTATATAAAACATTTAAAAAATAGTGCACAACAAAAAAAATCAAGTAACAAAAAAAAATAACAAGTAAACATTTAAATGTTTTTTGCAAAACAGTCTAAAACAAAAAAATAGCAAACAACCAAACAATATCTATATAGTGAAAAATGACAGCCTATAATAAACTTGATTAAACCTTTATAACAGCCTTGAACCAAAAAAAAGACCCCAAAAAAATAGCAACTAAAAAACATTTTAATTTCTTTTGAAAAACATTCTCAAAATAAAAAAAATTGCAAACAACCAAACACTATCTTTATAATGATGAAGGATAAGCCTTCAACAAACTAGATAAAGTATTTAAAAAAGCCTTGAATCAAAAAAAGCAACAAAAAACATTTACAAGGATAAAAACATTCAAATTTCCATTGAAAAATAGTGAACCAAAAAACAACAAATAACCAAACACTAATAATATAATACCGGAAAACATCCTTTAATAAACTAGATAAAACCTTTAAAAGCAGTCTTTAACCAAAAACATGCAACAAAAAAACATTTATAAGGATTTGGGGAAATAGATAATCTTCCAATAAGACTATCTAACTGGAAACTAACAGCAGTAGCAAGCATACAATTATACATTTGTGGAAATCAATCAATAAATTCTAATCGTATAACAAGCAACAACAATAACAAGCTTACAATGATAGATAATCTTCCAATCGTATATATCAAAAACATGCATAAAATTATACATACTCGAATAAAACAAGGAAATAGATAATCTTTCAATAAATTCTAACTGGCAGCAACAACAATCATCATTCCATTCATCCAAAGCATGCAGACAAAACATCTTCCAAGCATTTTGGGAAATCAATCAACAAATTCTTGCCAAAATTGTGGCAAAAACTCACACCCAATTTGATGATTCAAAACACACGATGAAAAAGGACAAATTTGTTGTGCTTTTGCCTGAAGATAACTTGTGTCAACCAATAAGAAGTCACAAAAATTATAACCAAGAACATCATCAAATAATCCTATGAAAATAACTAATGTATCAACCAAGAATTAAGGATAAGTTCTTTAAAATGACACTACTTAACTTGAAAAGAAAAGATAAGTCGAAGAATGATTTAAAATCAAAAGAGAATATAATCTCACAATATGTAACAACGTAAAACTTCATAAAACTTATTCTTTTCTTACATGGGGCATTCGTTCTCCTTACATAGGAGTAGAGGACGAATTCTATATGTCGTAATAACCTCAAAAATGTTTCCTATTTGATAGGAAAGAACCTAGTTTAGATAGGAACAAACCTAATTTATATAAGAACAAACCTAGTATAGATAAGGACCAATAAAGCAATAACCTAATCTTAAAGATTTGGACAAGGAAATATCCAAGTCTAGATAAGTGATAATTAAGTAATATCCTTATCTTGAGATTTTGATAATGAATTAGGTACCTTTGGATAAGGAATGAATCCTTTTGGATGATTTTTAGGAAGAAATTTCTTTATCAATTAAATCCTTGAACTTGATATTGTTTTTACTTGTCCTTGGACTCCACGAACCACACCACACGTACACTATTGAGTTGGGCTTACTTCTTGGGCCATGACTTGGATTATGGTAATGGGCCGGCCATTTAGGGTGCCCCCCTAAATGGGTCGTGGCCTCCTCTAGGCCAAGCTTCTTGAATCATCAAGTACGACTCCTTGTTAGATTATGACTCTTTAGTGAATTATGACTCCATATTGAAATAGAATTTCTTGTTGAGTTAGGACTCCTTCCGGGATTAGAATTCTTTTTTGGATTGGGACTCCTTGTTGGAATGGGATTCCTTGTCGAGTTAGAACTCATTGTTGAGTTAGGACATCCTCCGGGGTTAAGATTCCTTCGAGAATTAGGACTCCTTTGGATTAGCCAACTACCCTCCAAATTCGTCTTTGGCCTCGTACATCTTCATCAGCCACGTTCAATGATTTGATCATCTTGTAGCTCGTACCTAGGTTCACTTCAGAATATACATTGGCAAATTACATCATTTATATATCGTTCTTTTACAATGTATGTCGACAATATTTTTTTCTATCCAAGCCCTCTCCATATAATACATAGTTAATTAATATCTCATTGTTATCAGTTACTGATTATCTTCATTAGTTTCCACATTTAGAGCTTTATTTCATGAAGGGAAGTTTTAGGAGAATAATTGGATATCATATATGTATAGGATCGGTGATCATTATGATTCACATTTTCTAGCGTGACTCTTTTCTTTCGGGAAACTTTATCCTCAGTTGGTCTACCACGCTTCATGCATTATGTAGATTCCTTTGCCATTTTGTTGGTATTTTATCCTTTTGGGACATAAATCCTTATATGAGCATTGACAGCTGGTATGAGAGATTTTACAACCAATTGGTTGTCTGTGAATGCATCCGATAATTGATTTCCAATATTTCGCAAATGAATTATTATCCTTATAAAGTTCTAGTTCAAAATGGGACAATGCTTGGTTATGCCATATTATATCCCTTCGTGCTTCTGGTACATGTTTTGCTCCTTCTAATAGTGGGAAGACAGACTCATCAAAATGACAATCATAAAAAACAAGGCATTTGAGCTTTGCTCTATGCTTTACTTTGTTTTGCTTTGCTTTGCTTTGCTTTTATCTTTACTTAGCTTTACTTTGAGTTTTGATTTTGAGTTTTGCTTTTGAGTTTTGCTTTTAAGTTTTGCTGTTGAGCTTTGCTTTAAGCTTTACTCAGAGAAATGAATGCATAAGATTAGCAAGATGAGAGAATTATTTTAAATCAAAATAAAAATACAGGAATAATATTTAATCATAAAACTTATCCAAATAAAGGAATGCTCATAATAAATCTCAAAATGCGATAAACAGCTCCTAGAGGAGATCATCTTTATCAGTATCAACGAAATCATATGCGGCCAATGTTGTGCTAATAAATGCTTCTAGATCTTTCATGGGTTGGACAAAGTTTGTCTCATTTACTATAGTATGGCCCTCTGGGGCTAGTTTTGTTTCTTTCATGCATACTTGATATTCAGCAACAACTCTTTCACATGATCGACATATTCTCGGTCAATGTCCTTTTCTTATCACAATGGTAACACTTGGCCTCATATTTTCATATGTGTTGTGGTCCACTTGTTTCCCTTGGGGGCACTTTATCAATAAATAGTCTGTCTCTCCCCCTGTTTGAGTAACGCTAACGGGAATGCTTGCTTTCGTTTCTTTGATCTTGTCTTCGATGATTTTGCCGTTGGACATTTAAACCATTTGTTTCTTGAAATGGCTTATTTGTGGTTCTTTACGAGCAATGTATTGTTTTTCTCAGCCAACATCATGCATGAAATGAGTTCCGAATACTCAGTAAATTCTCGCTCTCTGTATTGTTGTTACAGAACCATATTGGAGGCATGAAATGTTGAGTATATTTTTTCCAGTATCTCAGAGTTTGTGATGTTTTCACCACATAACTTCAGAACAGACATGATTTTAAATAATGCTGAGTTATAACTTATACTCACTAACGAACTTGAAGTCCTGGAGGCGCAAGTGGGTCCAATCATATCGTGCCTTTAGTAATAGCACATATTTTTGATGTCCATAGCATTTTTGTAGATTTGTCCACAATTCTAACGGATATTTAACCGTCAGGTATTCTGTCTTGAGTTCATCATGGATATGATGCCTCAAAAAATTCAATGCTTTGGCTCGATCTTGTGATGTTGCCTTATTTTCAGCTTTAATCGTTTTACCTAGGCTTTTTGCCTCTAGGTGGATCTCATCATCCAAAATCCATGATAAGAAATTTGCTCCCGAAATATCTAATGCATTCAAGTCCAATTTCGCAAGATGTGACATTTCTAAAATCATGAAAATAATATAGTAAGTATATGCGCACTTTATTTTCGCATCACACATAAAAAAAATTATGCAAAGAAATCATATAATTCTGATTTTTCGTAAACTGATTAGTGCAAATTTATTACGTAAACGTAAAATCATTTTGTAGACACATATACTATTTTCTCCACTTCTATCCTATGTGAGGAAGATTATACTAATTGCTAAACCAACCAAAAATTAATATATGGCAATAGCATTTTGAATAACATAAACCAAATAATCATTATATTTCTATTTTGCAATTTTCACATGTCATTAGTAAATTACAAAACTAAATCAATGTGTTACTTTCTAAATCCAAGCAGTTTACTTAATAGACAATGTAATAATATTGAGAATAATATTAACTATTAACAGTTTCTTAGCAAAATTCGTAACAGGAAAGACTATAAATAAGGAACATCAATAAATTAAGCATTATGGCCATTATTAAAAGAAATAGGATTTCTGAACAAAATGTGACATCGTCAAATAATGTAAACAGTATCCCTAATTATTTTATTATTATAAAATTGAAAAAGTAAATAATAATGGAGATGAAATGTTTTATAATTATTGCTACTAACAGTGCATTTCATAGAGAAATGATATAGTGCACTAATACAGCGCACTAATATCACACTAATGGACGAAAAATACCAAAATACTCCGTGTTAAATTTTGTATCGGTGTTCAACACGAGAATATTTGGGTATTTTTTGCCCATTGGTGTGCTATTAGTGCACTATTTTTAGTGTGCTATATCATTTCTGCATTTCATATCATTGGCTATAACTGGTTATGATTACTAAATCAGGGATTCTCGAAGATGTATTCTACAAAATTACAACTCAACCAAACAAAACTCTATCTTCCTATTCCAACCAAAAAGACTCGACTGGTGTACTAAACGACATTTATTTCTTCAATTCAATTTTGACAATTTTTTTTGTAAGCCAAATTCATTAATAGTAAAATATATGCAGTATTTACATAGTGACCAAAACGAATGTGTACAAGCCCAAGACTAGACATCTCGTGAGCAATGAAAATATAAGGGTGAAGTCAGTGTTTGATTCCTTGATCATGAACTGTATATCCCGCCCTACCAATATACCCTCCAATATAGCTAAGGGTGATCAGGTACATGGCTTCCCTAACCTTATGAATGCACAAGCATCTCCGCATTGAGTTCATCGCCATCATCCGCTCTTCACCAAGCCTGGATATCATGACTATCAACTTATCAATATCTTTTTTGGGGAGTATTGGTACATAGCTCCTTCCAGTTTGGTGAGCTATCCCTGTAATGTATAGAGGGAATAACTGGTAAGGCGGGGATATAATAATTCACTTTCAAGGCAACCATCCAGCCTCTTTCATCTTCTAGTCTCATTGAATCTATGTAGCTCATCTAACATTGTCTTCTAGATCCTTTTCCATTAGATGACTTCTCAATGGTATGCTCTTTCCAATACCAGATCACTGATAAGCTCTTCTCTTTCAAATCACACTTTCTTGTTTCCAGTGGATGTCATAATTGTGTTCAGAATTGAGAAGTGACAATCTTCTTGCTTTCTTGCCTACCAGTGGCATCTTTGTGGTATAAGTTGGCCCCATTAGTGTTTAACATATTGTGCATTCTTGAGTCGGCAATGTTCTTCAGGGAGATGAACTTGTAGCGAATCTCAGCAATACAAGCATGGTTTCTTTGTGGTACACCTTGTGGAGACACAAGCCTATCCATATTTTTCATGGCGCAATCTGATCAATCTGATCAATCATATGACTTGTTTGTAACCCCCTGAGAGTACATCTTGCTACTTGAAGAAACTGTGGCTTCCTTGGTCTCATAGGGGCTTGAGACGAGAGCAGACCAGACACTCAGGCTAAAAACTTGTGAGTCACTTGATCAGAAAGTTTCATGGTCTGCGACAGTCCAGTATTTTGTTACTCTTGTTAGTGCCAAATTCAATTTTGACAATTAACTTCTTTTACATTTTTTTTCATAACTCACTCATTTCATACCATTAAATTCTTCCAAAAAAATAAATATTCATTATAAAAAAATCAAGGTAAAATATTAGACCAGAGCATTGATTCTCCTAAACTGCTAATATCCTTATGAATATACAAACCAGAATCTTCTTCAATAATTTAGAAAACATTAGGTGGGAATTACAAATCAGAATCTTCTTCTTGTAAACACACCATGTATAGTATATTAGTATTAGCACTTCTTGTTCACATTTCATGCAAATTTCATTGGACCCAGCTTTGGCTACGTTGACTTTCATCTCCTCATTCCTCAGCAGATTCAAACCCATGAATTACATTGGACCCAGAAACAATAGCACTCCAATATACCCAAATCATCTGATGATGAATGCAAAATTGACTACTAATTTTCAAACATCAAGCCCCCCTAATGTGTGATGTGAAGTTCTCTGATGCCTACCATCAAGCTTTTTTTTCTTCTTTTTTTTTTTTTAAAAAATTGGCATTTGGTAAGGGAATTTTCTAACCTTTATATATAATTATTTGGTGGTTGCTAATTTATATTCCTTACAATGTTTCAACAATGGATCTTGTAGATCATGCTAGATCTATATGTTTATTCGAGCAAATAGTAGTTATGCATATCTACAATAAATAAAACAATATAAGCATATCTTGCAGCAGGTGAAGAAGAATGTGGAGAAGGGCAAATCGTGGAGAAAAGCAAACTCGTACTGATAACGTGTTGTAATCTTAAGAACCTGAGAGAAAAGGAAAAGAGATTAGAATGCTTATCAAGAGTGTATCTCTTATTTCCATTAGACTCCTTTATATATAGAGGTTTAGGACCGACAGTTTATAAATCCTGAAACGGTCACAATCAATACACATTTATATATATTTATGTGCATTTACAACATCTACCATTAAGATTTTTCATAATTGTTTGAATAACGTAATCCTTGTAGGGTGTTTAACGATTTTGATGATAGCGGGTGCCAAGGGAGGATCTAGAAAAATAATAAGGGTGGATCCCAAAAAATTTGGGGGAATTTTTTTTAGGGCCTCAAATTTTTTTTAGGGATAAATAATATTTTGTAATAACATATTTAATTTTTTTTCCAAGTATATTTAAAAAATTTTGGGCCCAAATGTATTCAAAGGTAACTAACACTTTTGGGGGGTCGCCCCCCCTAAATTCGCCATTGGCGGGTGCTAGCTACCCGCTATCATTAACGGATGGGATAGTGACCTCCGCTATCGCCACTATTATCCGTTACCACCATTGAAAAATAGTGACAGTGGTAACCGTCACTCTACTACTATTATTTTTTAAAAAATAATTAAAAACTAAAAAAATATATTATTATAATCGTAGCTATTAGAGTGAGTATCGAATACCAAATTTGGAAAATTTTGAAAGCCATGAAGCAGATGAATTTAGCTTACACATTAGATGATGTTGAGAAGAATTCTCTTATTTATATTAATATACGCCTGTAAGCAAAAGCGGGGTGGGATGAGATTTTGTATAGTGCAAATATTATAGTAATTAATATAAATTGAAAATTTAAAAAAAAAACTAGTGAAACTTATGGAATGAACAATTTTTATATGAATAGTTTGTCTAATATATGGAATGAAGTATTTTTATATGAAACTAAAGATCTAATTCTAATTTATTTAATTATAATTTACATAAATTAAGAGTCCGTTTATAAAAAATATTTAACTAAATTATCAAAAAAATTATCTAATTAATTATCCTATTTTAATTTCTTGTCTATCTAATTAAAAGTTACCTAAGTTAAGAGTTCATTTACCAATAATATTTCACTAAATTACCAAAAAATACCTAATTAATTAGTACAAAATTAATTTTCCTAATTTAATTCTTTGTCTATCTGATTATAATTTGCTAATTTATTTAATTATAAGTTACCTAATTAGGAGTTCGTTTACCTAAAAATTTAACTAAATTATCGAATAAATATATATATATATCATTAGTTAGTACAAAATTAATTAACGTAATTTAATTCTCAACCTATTTAATTATAATTTATTTTTAAAAAAAATAAAATTTTTAAGGATAACGGTAGTAAGGTAGTGGAGCCCCCCACCACACTATTTTCAATCTTAACATGGTTTACTTCCGCCAACAATCACCCAATCCTCCCACCTCCCGATCAATTAACGGAAACAACCAACAGCTCAAGTTTCACCTCCAGCTAAGACCTTCTTTCGCTAACAACCACCCAGTCCTACCATTGCCACCGTTGGACATCCCTGAGTCCTTGTAGCATCAAATGAACAAATCACCTTCGAATTTGGTTTTTAAATTACCTTCTAAGTCAAGCCTCACCTGTAAGGCAAGAGAAGCCCTCTCCAATCTGAACGTTGTATTCATGCGAGCAGAACATGTGTTTAGTTAACAACAATAGTTTATGAAGGAGGAGTTCAAACTACAGAAGACGACAAAGTTGATGGAGCACTTGCAGGTGTACGAGGATTTGGACTTGGTGTGTAGGTTGTTCCCCGTAGATCATCTGCTTAATCATGATGGACACTATTACTATTGGACGATCATGGATGTAGAGTGACGAGCTGAACTCATCAAGCTTTTCTTGGAAGGGAAACTGAGATAGACTTGAGTTAGATATTATGTTGTCACCTTCACACTGTTTTTGAAACTGGGCTAGTCTTGGTAATTCAAACTGTTTTTTATATTATGTATTAGTTGATGTCTTCTTTTTGAGCTTAGTTATGATTTGGGACAGCACATTTCTAAGCTAGACTTGGTTGTATTTGAAACTGAGCTAGACTTTGCCGTGTTTCGCAGCTATGATCTATGTTTCAGTTAACTATTATGAGGATGTTTTTCTAGATTCTCATGTATAAGTAAGTTCTGCTGATTTTGTTTTCATTCTAGCTCTCTTGGGAAAACAAAAATGATTCCATGATATTCTATTAATGTAATGAATTCAATTTTTTATTGCTGAATCTATATGTTAAACATTGAGAAATCATAGTACAGTGCCTCGGACTACATTGATTTCTCAGAGTTTAAACACGGAGAAATCAATGTCTGTTGTGCAATTCTTGGCATCATAATTATTAAACAAACTTTCATATGGTTCATACATGAACAAGACCATGCTTATTACCAATGGTGCTTCATCATTAGCAATATCAACAGACATCAAATCCAAATCCAAATCCATAACATCTGGTATGATCGTGTAATGTTTGTTTCTCAACAAAACCAAATCATCTGCACAACAAACCTTGCACACATCCAGAACAATCAAACATAGAAGATTGTAGTTTTCTAACAACATACAGTATGACAAATATCGAAGATTGTAGTTATCTAATAATATATAGTACGACGAACATCATAAAATCCCAGACAATCAAAACACAGCCATGACAAAATCCGAGATTGCAAAGTGCAAACAAAACATAGGATGATATAGCATACATAAGATCCGCAAACACAAATGAGGTGAAATACTCACTGGTGATGCAGGAGGAGGAGCTAGCTGCTGGGAAAAGGCGATGGTAAACATTCTGCAGGGGGTCATCTCCAATGATGATGGGGTCTTCTTCCACTTCGCCAATTTTTCGTTCAACTGCTCTCGGGGAATCATCAACGATGGCCGGAGTGAGGCGGTTCAATTCATACCGAATCCCTTCTTTGTATGCATGGGCATACATACAGAAAGAGAATTTGATAAGGTGCTTGATCATGCGACGGTGAACTGACGACGGACGACGCGGGCGTGCGATGAGGCTTGGGTCCGTAGGGTTTTCCATTCTTTTCCGGAAAAAATGATGAGAATTGAGAATCTAGGGTTCATTCGATTAGAAATTTTATGTGTATTTCGAGGGCATTTTCATAAAACAATGGGAATAATGACTCGAGATAAGACAGCCCCTAGGTTGTCCGTAGTTACCAAACAGTTGTAGTCTCACTAAAGTTGTCCTGTGTGGCGATTACCAAACAGAAGGTAAAAAAATTTGTCCAACAGTAACCCATGAGTTGTCCGCGAAAGGGGTAGCTGTTATCCAACTACCAAACACAGCCTATATGTGTTGGAAGATTGGCCGCACGCCAATCTAAGGCAATCATAAAAGATTAAATAATGATTTATATGCTTTCCAAACTCTTGTCTCGGTCCATATAGGTAGTAACATCCCAAATCATAGTTTTCAATTATTTTCTTGTTTATTTAGGAGTTCATAACCACCTAAAAAACTGAGCTAATTCCACCTCTTGAGCTCTAGGATTTTCATATATTGAAAAAAAAATTAATGACTTGACATTCGTTTTTCCTAAAGAGAAAGCAAAGCAAATAAAGTAAGGCCCTGTTTTGCGCAGGCCTTCTTTTACTTCTTCTTTTACTTCTTCTACTACTTCTTCAACTACTTCTTCTTATTTTTAAGAGGGGTGGTGTTTTGCGCAATTACTTAAACGAT
>JAOWBN010240853.1:0-12072 GCA_028565015.1 Pinguicula moranensis
AGTACATTATTAGCACAAAGCTAAAATAATTTTCAATGATGACTCTTCCAGCTCCATTTGCAATGGACAAAGTTAGAATAAGAAGATGTTCCGTATAATGAAGTGAATTGGGTAAAGAGATCTTCTGTTGTAGTCTTATCCAATTCAGTAGTCTTCTCACTCTCGTCAGTGCTAAGAATATTCGACAAAAAGAATTCGAACCATGCAAGCTTACACTTAGGTTCGAGAACTATTGCGACAAGTTAAAACTGATCATATAAAAACAAGGAAAAAACACCTTATAGAAAATAAATAAGAAGATTTTCTAATAAAGTAAATAAAAGTATAAAAAGAGAACTCAAAAGAATAGTACCTATTGAACCTCGGAATTGATTCATCCAAATCATCCTGTTCAAATTCTCTCTAGTACTTCTAATACTTATCGAGCATCTGATCCGCCATATCCTTAAAAAAGAGATCCCCACTCTCTTTGAATCGATCTAGTGCATCTTGATACGAAACAAGAGCTCGAAAAAAATGTGCGCGGTGCAAGTCTTGAGGTTGAGAATGACGATGCAGCATCATAGAATACTTTCAAGAATTCAATAAAGATATTGATGAGCTCCCAATTGATGCTCGTATGTTGTCACACCACAAATGTTTTTTTGCCATCCTTCCTACTTTCATCCAAATACACAAACACTTTTCTATTCTGTTGGAAAGATATCAACATGATGTAGGTAGAGTTCCACCTTGCACCACATCCATCTGCAAGAAACTCTGCCCTGTTTCCTCCAACCCAACCTTATCAACATATTGCATAAAAATGTCTTCTCGATGAGGCGAAGATTTGACAAACTTTGCCATATATCGCATCCTCGACACTGATCTATCTAGATCAACCAAACATTTCTTCACAATCAAATTTAGGACATGTGTGGCTCACCTCATGTGGATGTTGCGATGTCCATCCAATACACCACCCTGTACACGCCCAAACTTCTCTATATGCCTAGTCCTCAATTGATTCATCAATGTATTGTTGTTCGATGCATTATCCACGGTGATTGTTAACTTCTTATCGATGCCCCAATCGCTCAATATTCGCTCCAACACATACGATAGTGATAAACTTGTGTATTAATAAGAGAAAACATCATCGATTATACGTTAAAACAAATATGACAATCAAAGAAAGTGAAGTGTGATACCTGAGTGGTCAGTGACTTTTTTAAACCCGATGATCCACTTGTTTAATTTGAAGTCATGGCCTATAAAATGTGTTGTAACACACATATGGACCATGTTTTGACCACATGTCCAGGTGTCCGTAGTCAAACAAAACCTGAGACTCAACTCCTTCACAATATTCGTTAAAAAACTCTTCTTTGATAGGTACACTCCCATGCAATCTCTGCCTGCTGTCCTGCGAGAAATCATCCTTAATCTTGGCTCAAGAGTCTTTGAATAATTAATAAATCTGGACTTATGTACAATTGAGAACGGTTGTTCATCCATAATGATAAACTCAGCAAGTGGTTGTCTGATCCTTTTAGTATCCAACTTATTCATTCTAAGATCACCAAACTGGTTCTTCGTGGTTGTTGTACCATCATAAGTGAACTATGGTTGGTACTTGTCAATTTTCTTTTGTCCATGACGTTCAAGTTTGAAAAAACTGCTTAAATGGTTCCACAAACTGTTGGTTCCTGATTTTCTACTATTGCATTTGACAAGTGACTTGGAGTGATTACAAGTAGTCACTTCATCACATTTCTCATCTTCACCTTCCTCCTCAAAGTGTTGCCAAACTTCAGAGTCCTTTTTCATCTTTTTCATTGGCTTTGGAAATGGAGCTGCTGAAGTTTGACTCTCATTGGGTATTCTGGATATTTCATGTGACTCTAATAAATTTGGTTCCATATCAACATCTTCAAGAGAAATAGATGTGTCTTGTGTGACTCCTTGATGAGTAGAAGGGACATATGAGGCTGGTCGTTTTAGAAATTAGAAGGCAATTGACATTCATGTTGATCCATCTAACATTCATGTTGAGCCATGTGATTTAAGGGAATATAATTTACATAAAAAAAAAGAGTTATAGTCAAGTAACAGAATAGTTTAGAAGACAATGAGTATGAATAGAGAATTTGGCCCCAAATTACAGAACAATGAGGATAGAAAACAACTGAAGTCTTCAATTTTCATCTAACATTCATGTTGAGCCATGTGATTTAAACGATGTCATTTCAATGTCAATGAAATGACGTCGTTTTGAACATAAACAGATTTTAAAAAAAATTGAAAATTCGGAAATTTTGAAATTTTAAAACAATTTTTCCAATTCGAACTGATTTTTAATTCGGAAGGATATGTGTAATTTCGATCGGAATTCAAAATTTTGGATCGGGATTTGGAATTCAAAAATTTTGAATTCTGAATGGCCAGGCCTATTTGTGTGTGTATGCACACCGATGAAGAGCATGAACTTCAGATAACTATTTCTTGAACTCGCTTTACCTGGAGGACTCAAAATGTGAATTCATTATTTTATGAATATTGGCTTCTTGTGTGGCCGTTGACTTCATACTTATATGTACATAGGATACTAATACCTTTTTTTTAGGAATTCCAAGTTGGTTATGCGATTCGACCTTTTTTTCTTTATGGATCCTCATCTCTTTCATTTTCGTCAAGGGTCCATACATGATGATGCCTCATGTCGGGATCATTTGTTTCATGCATTATCCATTCAGTCAGGTATCCCTCTCGAGCCAGTCTGATGTGAATCTTTGCTCGCAAAATGTAAACATGGAGTTGGGAACTTATTCTTGTATCAACAAAATACACCAATTGAACAAATTTTGAAATTAAACAAAAATAAACGGATAGATTGTGCAACCCAACAAAAAGTTACACGAAATAGAAGTATGGGAAAGAACGAAGATGGAAGAAACGTATTAAGCAGTAGATACTCAATTAAACATGGAATATCAACCCCTAGCCAACTACTACGCTAGAAATAAATGTAAACCAGCGGATTAATTGAACGCCTACCCGAGGATTTACCCATTGATAAATACGAGTATCAAATGATCAACCTTTACATGAACCCTAAGGAGCATGCAACCTAGTTCTCTTTAGAATAAGAATTGAAAAAGCAAAGAGATCCCTCTCAAGCTTGTAATTTTCATTTATCAACCGTCTGTTCTCAAGAATGAGAAAGTTGCCTTTAAATAGGCTTACAAATGGGCAAATAAGTCTATAAGGAAAATCCTAAATAAAAGCCCAAAATAATGGAAAAACTAGCCCAACATTAATTAAAGAAAAAGGGCCCAAATTTAATCATATTTTATTTAATATCATTTAATGAAAATCAATTTCAGCTGCTGGAAGCATTCTCAGCCTCTACCAACTCGATCATGTTGATCCATGGTTTGCCAACATCTAGTTTGGCTTCCTCTTGCTTCCTCACGCCTTCCATAAATATGTTTAATGTTTTATTCATCTTCTTGGTCCTTGCACGGGTCATTGGGTCACCCATATTCTTTAAAAGATCAGTAAGGCGTGTTTGGGCTTGTACATTCTCATCACAGTCGTTCTAGTTCATCTTCTAGATTCTAAAAATCTTTTGTGGAATGTCCATTGTCTTTGTAAAATTGGCAATAACAATCTGGGTATTGCCTGCATGAGTTGGGCCTCATTTTCCTTGGGGGTATTCAGGAGTTCGAGATGTTCAATGGCTCTCATAATGTATGCGCGATATATCCCAAAGGTGTGATCAATCTTCTTTACTGTGCACACTTGCTTGCGATGTTCAATGGCTCTCCTCGTGGTGAATACGTTTTCCACTCATCTCACTCAGCTTGTTGTGGGTGACGGGTGATTCATCCATCAATATTGCAGCTAAGGGACCGTGTTGAAATCCATGGATTAAGGTGTTGAAATCCATGGATCAACGCGTTGATTCTTAGAGAGAGGGACAAACCCGGGGTCTGTGTGCACACTTGCTTGAATCGATATATGTAATCTCGTAAAGGTTCTTCAGGTTTCTTTGGGTATTCAAATTTTAGTAAATGTACAGGAGACCTTTCTACCTTTTGTTGAGTGGCGAAAGCATGAGAAAATCCCAGATAGATTCCTCAGGTACTGAGAGAAACCAATCTTGAGCGGCATCAGTCAATATTAGGATAAAGATCCTACACACATCAGCTTATGTCACAGGTGTCATTTCCATGTGCAGCGTAAGAGATCATACATGTTTTGGAGGGTCCATCTCTCCTGAGTATTTGGGTAACCTGTCGAGCGTGGCAGACACAATGGTCACAACTTCTTGTTGAATTTTTTTACAAATGTTTTAGTGAGGGTAATGGGCATGTGTTAAGCCAAGGCTTCGTGTAGAAGGGTCCGCCCATACTAAAGCGAGAGATTGCTTCCTTAATTTGATTTTAAAATTCGCTCCTGAGATTCAATACAAAAATTAGTCATATCTGTGTTAGAAATATTTTGCTGGCCTATAAATCCGGAAGCTATAGATGTCGCCCGATTTTGCATTAGAATATTTTTAAATGTCGTCTGTGCATCTTTTGTAACGTGAGGAATGTTATTATTTGGTTCCATTTTTTTAGTAATTTTTTCTTGCACTTTTTTTAGCAACTTTATATCACGGTTCCACGGTGCCAAAATAAAATGATGTAATCATTACTTACTCCATAAAGAAGAGAAGTAGCTGATGTCCATGAAAACTCTGATGGAGTGCCACATGGAAGCAGGAGCTTCCCTACAATCAGTGCACAAGAGAATGAGGTCACCTGTTTTCCTATAAAAAGGAGCAATTCTGGACGCATAGAAGAGGAAGGGGAAAGAGGAAGAAGAAGAAGAGAAAGGGAGAAGAAAGAAAGGAAAAAATAAGAAAATGCGTAAAAATAGAGAAATAAGGAAGAAAGAGAAAAAAATAGAAAAATATCTACAAAAATTAATACTTGTATTAAAAGGAGAATTTTTATTATATTGAAATAAAGAATTTTCAATCCATTATTCTTATACATTTTTGCTAAGTTATATTATTTTATTATTTAATCAGGCCCGACAAAATTCAACCACATCAAAGTCTACCGTGATTGTGAATCTGTTTCAAGATTTAAAATGGAGAGATAAAAGTTTTAACTTTTCTTTGAAAATTATTCATGATATTAAAAATGAAAAATGAACAGAGCATTTTGGAAGAAAAATGTATCAAGACATATGAAGCTGAAACAGTGAAACTTGACTTTTTCGTCCCAAGTCTTTCTAATTGCCTAGCATCGTAACATTGCTTTAGTTTAGGAGATTGGCAGGTTGATTTTACTTTTCCGGCGTAATATTAGCCGAATTCCAGATGCTCCTCGCTTCTGAAAATGAATGAGAATAAATACAAAAGGAACTTTCAGAGTGGTCAGAACTCAGAAGTTCTTCAAGATCTTCTGGCTCGAAACTCCATTTGCTACCAGAATAGATGTTACCTCCTGCAAGAAACAACAAAGCACCATGGTCACAACGCCGGTGCATGCTAAAAGATTGGGAATTTTGATTCTAGCAATCCATGCAACTCTTTTGATTGTAGGCAAACTGACGCAGAAAACATAGTAGATGACCTCAAAGTGGAACAACGTAAATCAGACAAGTATATCACTAACTACATCCTCTGAATAATCATGCCAGCATTCTATACTCAAGTTGAGAATCAATGCTGGTAAGTGGTAATGGTAGGATGCGTGATGAAGAATGGATTCACTAAGTCAATGATTCAAGTGTTGTGTCTGTCCTATAAGAAAAATACTAGTTACATATCCAAAAACATTAGTTATGAGACAAAGAACAGATCCTCATATAGAAAAGAAGAACTATAAGAAAATGTGAAAGCAATCCGATTACTCATAAGTCACTACATGAGGAATTACAGAAGCGAATTCTTGAATTATCTAGATTTATAAAAATGACTGAAATGGGGATTGGGGACGCAAACCTCTTTTAATTAATTTTTTTTTGCATAAAAGGTAGACCCTGCAAAACAGGGTTCATGTTACATTCTTTTTGCCTGGCGGGCCTTTTTTCTTTCCTATTTTTCCTCCGCCCTATTACATGGTATTTGCATTCCCTTTAGCTAAATCTAAGGTGGGGCCATCCCCATTTCTCCACTCGCAACATCCTTATTAGTGCATTTGGTAAATCCTGCAACTGCCAATATATGTGGTTTTGTCCATCCGCATTGTGCTTTGCTAGTGCATCTGCAATTCCATTACCCTCTCTGTATTGGTGCTGTACCAACAACCTAATTCCTTCCATTTCTTTTTTCAGTTCATCCCACGCCTCCCACAACTGCCATGAGGAATGAGGATTATCCAGTTGGCCAATAGTTGTGAATCTGTCTCTAGTACTACATTTGTCCATCCTTTCATGTGGCAGATTCTAAGTCCTTGGACCACTGCTCGTATCTCTGCTTTGTTGGTCATCACTCCCAGATGGCTCGAGAAAGCAGCTAGGCAGTCCCCATTCGAATTCCTGACTGTGCCTTCGCACCCTGATATTCCGGTGTTTCCTTTGCTGCTGCCATCCGTATTTAATTTAACCCATCCATCAAGAGGCAGTCTCCATTGCACCACCTTCACTCTACCCTTCAGCTTCCACTTGATCTTGATATTTAATTGTTGCAACAGCCATGCGTCATGTACCTACATAGAGAAACTCAGATCAGCTCCTTCAACTATCTGGACAATGTACTCCTTGATCTCTCTCCAAGTTCCCTCTATTGCTGGTTTTTTATCTTCAAACCTTGCTCTACACCTGCAAATCCAAATGCACCAAGTCAGTATCGAAGGAATAATATTTATAATAAAACCTTGCAGCTTATTTTTAGAGGTTATTTGTTACCATTGCCGCATCCTATATTTCCAGGTGATCGAATTTGTGCATGATCTCCTAACCAAGTGGGCAGCTCTACTCCACAATTCCTTTGCAAAATCACCACTAGACAAGATATGATCCAATGTTTCTTGATGTCTGTTTTGACAGCAGTGGCAAGCTGATGCTAAGACCAGTCCTTTCTTTGCAATCTGGTCATCAATTGGGAGTCCTTTAATCCAAGCTTTCCAGACGCAAACAACTATTTTCAGAGGTAACTTCTTATTCCACATTAGGTCTGCTACTGGTAGCTTTTCTGTTTTGTCCCTAACTACTTCCCATGTTGATTTGAGGCTGAATTTTTGCAGAATCTTGCTTTCAAGTATTTGGAAACCAAATTGTCCTCTGTGATCAGTTTAAAGCACAGCCGCATGCCCATGGCCTTTTGCACTTCAACAATATCTCTAATCCCACCCCCTCCCTCAGTCATAGGTTTACAAATTGCTGCCCATCTCCTCCATTGCATCTTTGGCCTTCCATCTCTACTACCCCACAAAAACCTGCCATCATCCTGCGTATCTCCTTTATGACACTCTGTGGCAGCTTAGTGACCGCCATGACGTGCATTGGAAGCCCTTCCATTACGTGCTTGATGAGGGTCAATCTTTCTCCTTGGTACAACATTTTCCCTTTCCAACCAGCCATTTTTTCCTAAACTTTCCAACCAATGGTTCATGCATTGATCTTGTTAATCTGCCTGTGTGGAGAGGCGCTCCCAAGCCTATCATTGGGAACTTGCCAAGCTTATAACCTGTTAACCGTAGGATTGTTCTTTTCATGACATATCCTATGTCCTTAGATATGAAAATGACAGATTTTTCTTTACATACAACCTGTCCAAACCACCTACTGTATTTCTTCAAGGTCTGCATTATTGTGTTGATCGATCCCACGTCCTCCTGGAGAAAACTAGTCTATCATTTGCATACATCAGATGCGTAATTACTGGTGCTCCAATGGGGAGATGGAAGCTACCAATTTTCCTTTTTTCAGCTTCTTTGTTTAGTAACCTAGACAAAGTGTCCTGCATTAAAATAAAGAGATAAGGGGATAGTGGATCCCCTTGTCTCAGTCTGCGCTTCGCCTCAAAATATCCCACTGCTTGTCCATTCATTTGTACAAAGAAGAACTGTTCTTTGACGCACTTCATGATCAAAAGAATAGACACAACATCAAATCCTTTACTTCTCAAGACTGCTTCCAGAAAGCTCCACTCTACCTTGTCATATGCCTTTGACATATCTATCTTGATTATTGCATTACCCCCCCTCTTCTGTTTCCTATTCAATGTTTGGGTGAACTCCTGTGCAAGGATAATGTTATCAAAGATACTTCTATCCTGCAGAAAAGCCCCTTGTTCCTCATAAACCAGACCACCTATGTATTGCTTGACCTTATATACAACGGTGCAGAGACTAATAGGCCTAAACTGTTCAAAGGATACTGGTTGATCCACCTTAGGGATTACAGTGATGAGATTTGATGCGAACCCGAGGTAGTCTCTTCCCAAGAAAGAAATCCCTCACTGTGCCCACTAAATTTTATCCGGTTAATGCCCATGAGCACTTGAAGAAATTCGAGGTAAATTCATTTGGCCCTATAGCACTGTCTCCTGGGATGGACCATAAAGCCTCTTTCACTTCCTAGATGGATGGGATGACCCTCAAATATCTATTATCCTCAGCTGTCAACTTCTTTTGAAATAAAGATCCCAGCTCCTCATCAGTAAAGAAGGGTTCCTGCCGCTACACAGACATAGACATCTCATAAAAAGCAGTTGTTTGTCTATGTATGCTCTCTGTACCTTTTAAAATCCTACCATCCTGTAGCTTCATCTCAGACATAGCCGCTCTATTTTGCCTCATTCTTAGAGTGGCATGATAGACCTTGGTATTTCTTTCTCCCCCCTTAGTCACTCCTTTCTTGTCATCTGTTCCAGCCTTTTTAGTTCTCTGTCCTCCATTTGTATTAACTCAGCTTTTGTGTGCAGAAACTCTTCTTCAGTTTCCACAGAATATCCAGTCTAAAGCCTTTGTTCCAACGCCTCAACTTTCCTTTCCAATACCTTAATCTGACAGTCTACTCTTCCAAAAGTTTCTCTGTTCCATACTTTCAGGACATTTCTAGTTACTTTTAACCTCTGGCCAAGGCAGCATAGCCCTTGATCTCCAAATATACTCTGTCATGCTGCTTCGACTGTAGGTAGAAAATTGGGGTTGAGTTGCCACATGTTTTGGTATTTAAAGTGACGCTGTCCATAAGGGGCATCAGTTTCCCTAAACTAAGTGCAGTGGGGCAGTGATCTGACTCCTTTCTAGGCAAGAGGCAATAACTACTTCTAGCCTTCCACTGCAAAAATCGACATTGACCAAGATCTTGTCTAGTTTTGCCCATGCTCTATTTAAACCCGTATGTCCATTACACCATGATAATCCCTGGCCACTGATTCTCAGGTCCAAAAGTGTGCAAGACTCAATGCAACAATTAAACTCCCACATGGGGGCCATTAGGCAGTTACCTCGTCCCCTCCGTTCACTGTTATTCCTAGTAACATTGAAATCCCCATTACAATCCATGATTTATCTACTGGTCGGATTGTTCTAAGGTGATGCCATAGCAATCTTCTCTACATTTTTGTACATTGCCATATACAAAGGTAATCTGTATTTCTTTATCATCTTGCTTCCAGAGCCCTGTCATAGCTTGCTCATGGGAACTAACTGTGAACTCATGCTCTTGTTTCTAAAAAATCCATAATTTTCCTCCTAGCGCTTCATTTGCCTTGAAGAAAGGCATCTTGATTTGTTGTGCTAACCAGCTCATTTTTTCTCTGAATGGAGCGGTTCTGCTAAGGCCATAATTGAGAGCATAGCACGGCACCAGTAGACTGAGGGCTCAAGATTCTTCTATCTCTAGAAAATGAAACCTGCAAAAGCAACAGTAAGAGAGCATGCAGATGCATACACGAGAGACTACAAATAACAAATTCCTTTTAAATATTAGGCTACAACCGGCACAAAGCCCAGTTCCCCTTCCCAATTATCGTCTGGCAGTGATAGCACCGGCACGATATCAACACCAGAAGATTTCCAGTCATTAAACTTCTCCTACAACTCAAAAAGCCAAGAGAACCACAATAGAAAAAATGAACACTTCAGTCCAAATGTAAGGAAGAGAAGATATGATGAACAGATGAAGAGTAAGCAACCTGTAATACCTGATAAGCCATCCGAGTAAGGTTTCTCGCACCTTAATACAGTCTGACATCAGATCTTGTATCTGCACTAAAGCCAGACTCGATCAAAGCCCGAATTGGGCTACACATTATAAAGAAAGAAAATGTGAATGGAAATGTTCACAAAATAGTTGCATTATATTTTTTTCAGAAAATAGTGCATCATACTTTTTTTATCAAGAAAATAGTTTCATCATATACTGATGTTATCAGAGTGCAATACACCCTGTTCAGCTGCACATAAATGATCACACGAGAAATGAACATAATCGGTGATTAAAACTGGTTTCAAAGAAAGCATCATGCAACACCAATTCAATATTAAATGCTCAAAATATGTGCAATTATATCACATTATTGGTATAGCATGTCACTGAATCCCTGACATCAACTACCATAAGTTAACGGAACAAGCATGTTGCAGAAAAGTAACACAAAAATATATGCCAAGGCCAATCCCAGCCACAACAATGAGATGGCAATAAGCATATTAAGTCGATTATCAATCTTGCTTAAAATGAAAATTCATGATTGGCTTCTCAATGGCATTTAACAACAAATATTTCCTGTTGCAGGAATACTGGCAATGGGGTAGAGTGTAACATGTTTATAAATTCTTTCTTGTCCTTTGAAATAAAATCTAAATACGCAAATTGTAGTTAAAAAAAGTTCAAATTGGTATACCAAATGAAAGTCACTGCACTTTGCTGCCATAGTGGGAAAACTACATATTACAGGAACCAAAAGTTCACCAAGTATCTAACTGCTGCACCCAAGCAAACCTCAAATGTGTAGCTCAAGAACCTCATGTATCAAAATAGAAAGAGTTCATTGTTCAAAGAAACTACAATACTACATTCAATATTTTGTTGGGGGAAATATTCCTGAAATTTGTGAAAGCGGAAATAACAAAACAAGGCAACAACACAAGATTTACATGGTTCGGCCTGAAAGCCTACATCCATGGGAGAAGAGGTGAATCAATCCACTAAAAAACAATATTCCTGTGATACAATAGAGACACAGAGAACAACTAGAAGATACTAAGAAAACCTGTCAATTCTCGCAGACACAGAGAGCCACATCCCAAGCCTCACATCTCTCTATTTTTGCCTCCCTCTTCTCCACCCTAATAGTTAAGAAATCTCATATTTATAGCATGAATTCTAATACTATTAGAATTCTTACAAGGAATATTAATTCAAGTCAAATAATAAGAATTAAATACTAGGCAAATTCCTAACAAATCCCAACCGTCCATCCACACGAACCCCACATTTCTTGTATTTTTTGCCCCTACAATTTTTACGCTATATCAGTTCTCCTACCACGTCATCCCTTGCCACTACGAATTCCAAAATGTCATCCAATTTCTCATTTTGATTAGACCTATGATGTCTAAAATGCGCTCCCAAACATTGATAAAACAGAGTCCAAAATTTGATAAAACATAAAGTGGTGCAAGGTCTCAGTACTCTTTTGACAGAAGGAGCAACCAGTTTTAGAACTTATTAGACGAAAATTGCAAATAGCCTTAGATAAATTTGTCCTCAAATCCAAATCTTTATGTAAATTAAAATACTCGGCATAAGCTGATAACAACATTAAAATTTATATTGAATATTGTATCACGAGATTTGCCCGGTCCATATAGATGGATCACTTTGCATGGACCCCATTAATTAATTGGATTGTTTAATTGTACTTGAGGGAAAATGTTAACGTTAATATATCTTACATGAATTATGAATAAAAATATAATCGTTATTTTTAAGATAATATGTTGTTACAATCAATCATATTGGTACTAATATTTTTTATCGAGAATGATATAGTGCAAATCAAAGTGCAAGCCAAAATGCAAGAAAAGTGGTGAAATGACACTAATACCCCTGTGTTAAACACAGATGCCATTGTTT
>JAOWBN010240864.1:0-12072 GCA_028565015.1 Pinguicula moranensis
GGGGCAGTTTGATTGTGAGACAGTGTAGGAAACCCGCATAGCCTTGCAGGTTAGAATCTTGAATATTTACCCCCGTGACACTACTCTTTGAGAAGTTGACTTTTAGTCCTGATTTCATCTCAAAAAGCCTAAAAATGTCTTTCATTACATGCACATTTTCCAATGTTTCTTGGCAGAAAAAAGAGTGTATCATCAATAGGTATTTTTTGCTTGACTATGTACAAGGGAGTCCATATACCCAAGTCGATGCATGATCGACCAGAAGGTATAGCCCTTCCATGGCTATAAGAAAGAGAAAATATGACAAAGGGTCACCCTACCTAAGCCCACTCTCCAGCAAAAAATTCCCAAGTCAATGCATGATCGACCAAAAGGACTGGCAATCAAGAGAACTACAATAGAAGTCGAAGTTACGGATTCTACTACCAGTTCCATCATTTCTCACAAAATCCAAACTTGTCCAGCATCTTGAAGAGATAACCGCAGTCGACTGAGTTAAAAGCTTTTTCAAAGTCCACTTTTAGTAGTAGACCTTTGTTCCTTGAACGCTTATCTCCTCTATGATTTCATTTGCAATGACCACTCCATCCATGGTCTGCCATCCTCTAGGAAATGCCATCTATAAATGCCATCTGGAAGAGAGATATGATTTTTTCCATGATTGTGCTCAACTGATTTGCCTGTATTTTTTGCAGGATCTTGTATGCACTCCCAACTAGCAAGATGGGGCGAAAGTGCTTGATCCATTCAAAACTATTTATCTTTGGCGAATTGATTGTTTTCATAAAATTGCTCTATGAATTTGATGATGTCATTCTTCATTGTTTTTTAGTGATGCTTTATGAATGGTAGTTTTGATGCGAATGTACATGCATTGCTGATCCCTTGAAAGATATGGGAGGATTAATGACTCGTACAAAGACCAAGAAAACAAAGGAAGCGGTGATTGTGTTGTTGAATAGCGTAAGGAAGCAAGAGGAAGCTAAACTAGAAGCTTGCATGCCTTTGATCAATGTGCTATAACTTGTGGAAGTCGGCAATGCACATGGGGGTCATGCACCCTGCCTGGAGCTACAAATGAGCTGCAAATGAAGATTGATTAATTGTCCCTATTATTTATTTTAAATAAATTAGACTAGTAGTATTTAATTTTCAGCCAAAGATAGAGGAATAATTCGGCCAAAATTAGGGACCAAGTCTTTTGGTAGTTTCTATTTTTTTAGGGATTAAATTAGGGAGTAATATTTACTTAGGTGATGTCCGATTCCTCTAAAACTTAAAATAGGTAGAAGTTTAAATAAAATTATGAAATAGAATCCTAGTCTCATTACCTTTGTTTCCTATTTAAAGGGGTCATGATCGAACCATTTGAGATACCAATTCACATTTTTAATGTCATGAGCTTTAAGAAAAATCTCTTTGGTTTATTTGAATTTCTATTTTAAAGAGAATTAGGTTCCATGCATCCTAAGATTCATGTAAAGGTTGATTCTATGATTTTTGTGTTGTTCATAGAGTAGATCTTCGGATAGGCATTTGATTGAACCTTTGATTTACATCCGTACTTAGCATAACAATTGTCTAGGGGGTGATGTTTATTCTTTGATTGAGTTTCTACGGCATAACACTTTTTTCTTCCATCTTCGTTCATTTTCCATCATTTATTCTGAATTGTATCTGTTTATTTCAGTCAGTACATTTTTTTTAGTTATTTTTGTGAGTCTTCCTATTGCAAGAATAAATTTGCAATAGTCTCGTGTTCTATTTTGAGCAATTCTTATGTGATGGTCCTTATAATTTCTTGGAGAAGATCAATCACAAGATCAAGATTTGAGAGCAGATATTTTTCGAGAAATGGGGATTGATACGATCTTGGACAGGAACTATGATCTTATTACAAGCTTATGGAGAAGATTGTAATTAACATGAATATGAATTCAAGGATGAATTCTTCCTAGAAGGGAGGGGATGATGCGAATGTTCGAGGCTCGAGACACATTTGAATTCTTGCATGATTTAAAGTAGTTGAACTCTGTGATGTGAATGTACGAACTCTCAAGCAGAGCCAGGTCATTTGCGGAAAATTAGACAGTCCAATTGTGAGTAATTACTGCAAAGCGCAATTCTGTGGTTTCCAACACTCGAATGTACAAACTTTGTTCAGTCATGATCTAATATTTGGAACACTACATAGTCTCGGTTTTATTGGTGATTGGAGGTCTCAACGTTTTCGAATCAAACTAAAATTTCACTAAGGCCAATCACTCATACTTTTTAAACCGAGTGACTGTACATGTTGTTCATGTCTAGTCTGGGCTAAGACCTTAGCCAAGGGATCAACCACATTAGCTTCCGAAAGGATCTTATCTACCTTCACATCGTTACTCTCTATGATTTCTCTAATTAAGTGGAACTTTTTCATTACATGTTTGGACTGTTGATGAGACCTCGGTTGTTTAGCCTGAGCTACTGCTCCACTGCTATCACAAAGGATAATGATCAGTGCTGTAGTGAAAGGAACCACTTCAAGTTCTTTGGTGAACGTTTTGGTCCAAACGGCTTCATTCGCAGCTTCTGAAGCAACAATGTATTCAGCCTTTGTTTTAGAGTCCACAATTGTATCTTGTTTGTAACTCTTCCAAACTAGCGCACCTCTGTTTATACTGTGACTTATTATCGACATCAGTCTAGAAACTAGCATATGTGTATCCTTTTATTTTTAAATCTGAATCCCTATACTAAGGACAAGTACTTAGACTTCTAACGTACTTTAAAATATTCTTCACGACGATCCAATGTTCCTCACCAAGATTGGATTGAATCCTGCTCGTAACACATAGAATACAGGACACATCAGGTCTCATACATAACATAGCATACATGATAGATCCGATAGCCAAAGCATATGGTATATTCTGCATGAGGATCTTTATCCTGATCAGTTTGTGGTGACATCTTATTTGACAGATGTATACCGTGCCCCATTGGAAGAAACCTTCTCTTTGACCGATCTATGCTAAACCGCTTCAGCACTTTGTCTATGTACGTTGCTTGAGATAAACCAAGCAGCCGCCTAGATCTATCTCTATAGATTTTAATACCCAGTATATAGGCTGCTTCTCCTAAGTCTTTCATGGAGAATTTATTGGATAGCTAGAGCTTCATAGATTGAAGCATTGGAATGTCATTTTCTATTAGCAATATGTCATCTACATATAGCATCTTTGTAAACATTTTTTGTATACACAAGGTTCAATAGGATTTCTGATGAAATCAAACTCTTTGATCGCTTTATGAAATATGATGTTCCAACTCCGGGATGCTTGCTTGAGCCCACAAATAGATCTCTTAAGCTTGCACACTCTATTGGCATTATCGGATTTGAGGTTGTATCATATACATCTTTTCTGATAAATTCGCGTTAAACAATGCCGTTTTGACATCCATGGGGCATATTTCATAATCATAGTGTGTTGCAATAGTAAGCAATATTCTAATTGATTTAAGCAAAGCAACTGGGGAAAAGGTTTCGTCATAGTCAATTTCTTGCTTTTGACGATATCCTTTTGTTACCAGTCTAACTTTATAGGTAATCACATTTTATCCATGTCGATTTTATTTTTAAAAGCCCATTTGCATCCTATAGGAACAATTCATTCAGGTGGATCAACCAAGGTCCATACCTTGCTTTCATACATGGAATTCATTTTAGAGGTCATGACATATAGCCATTTGTCTTTGTCTATACTCTATACTAGACAAGACTTCTTCGTAGCTGGTAAGTTCATCATCAACTATGATGAATACATCATTTTGTTCATTTATGTTGAATCCATAATGAACAGGGGCTCGATGTTCTCAACCAGACCTACGTAGTTCTTGTGTTTGAGCTTCGTTTGTTATCTCATCTCTATGAGACAACTGCTCTTGTTCCATCTGTTGATCAGTGTTCGATTGTGTATCTTAAATTTCTTTAAGTTCCACTTTCCTCCCATTTGTTTCTTCTAGAAGAAACTCTTTTTCTAGAAATGGGGCATGTCTTGAAACACACACATTTTGCTCAATGGGATTGTAGAAGTAATATCCAAAACAATATTTTGGATATCCTACAAACAAACACTTATCGGATTTTACTTCAAGCTTGTCCGAGTCTATCCGTTTCATATAAGTAGGACATCCCCAAACTCTCAAGTAATTGAGATTTGGTTTCTTACCCATCCATATCTCGTATAGAGTGGTCTCAACCAATTTTGATGAAACACGATTGAGTACTAGTGATACAATATCTAAGGCAAAGCCCAAAAATAATTTTGGGAGACTTGCGTGACTTATCATCGATCGTACCATATCTAATAAGGTACAATTCCTCCTCTCCAACACACCATTTAACTGTGGAGTGTATGGGGGAGTCCTTAGTACGATGATTCCCTGATCTTTAAGAAAATCTTGAAATTCCGTACTCAAGTATTCACCACCTCGATCGGATCAAAGTATTTTGATATTTTTCCCAGTTGTTTCTTAACAACATTCCTATATTCTTTGACCTTTTCAAAGGCTTCAGACTTGTATTTCATTAAGTAAAAGAAACAATATCTCGAATGGTCATCTGTGAATATTATTAAATATGATAAACCACCTCTAGCACTAGTAGACATTGGACCACATACATCGGTACGTACTAGTCCAATCAACTCTGTAGACCTTTCTCCTTTTTCCTTAAAAGAAGTCTTAGTCATTTTACCTTGTAGGCAATACTCACAATTCTCAAATGATTCACAATCAAATGAACCCTAAAGACCATTTTGGCACATTTTGAAAATGTGGTATTTGCCTACATAACTAAGTCTACAGTGCCAGAGGCATGAAGGACTTACGTCTTTCATACTTGTATCTACATTAAGTATTGGTTCATTTATATTCAAAACATTATAACTATTAATACTCAGAGTGTCACAATACCTAACTCCATTTTAAAATGGTACATGTATTGTTTTGTTGCAAAATCGAATATCCTTCATTGTCTAAACAAAAAATGGATGCTAGATTCCGATGGTCGGAGACATAACTCTTGTTCCAGTTCCGACTCGAAGATCTACTTCTTTTTTTGCCACTGTTTTACTTCACTTTAACACTTTAAAATTATTACAAATATGAACAGGGGATCCGGTATCAAAAATCCAAACATTAGAAGTGAAGAAAGTACATCAATCATATATACCTAATGAAGATGCTTCTTTAATTTTCTTCAAAGATGCAAGATAATCTTTGTAGTTGCGTCTCCAGTGGACCGGTTTGACACAACGAAAGCAAGTTCCTTTCTTAGGTTTCTTGTCCTTCTTGACTTCACCTTTTGCTTTCCCTGCGCTTCTAGTCCTTTTGCTTCTTAAGCTTGGCTTAGGATAACTTTTGGCCTTTTTCAGAAGTCGCAAACAAGACGGTACCCTTACCCTTTTATAATTCATTCTCAATGAGTTAGAGCATATTCATCAACTCGTCCAAAGTCACTTGAATCTTATTCATTTTAAAGTTGACGATAAATTGCTTATAACTCGGCGGAAGAGATTGTAAAATCAAAATTACACAAAGGTCTTCTTCTAAGTTTGTTCCAAGGTCTTTCACCCTTTTGATGACTCCTAGCATTCCCACAACATGGTCAGCCATAGAAGAGCCTTCTTTCATCTCGGCTCTAAACAACCCTTTAGTTAGATTGAACTTTTCAGTCTCAAATTGAGCCTCAAACAATTCTTTGAGGTATCCCATCATAGCATAAGCATCCAAATTCTCATATTACTTTTGAAGCGCTAAAGATATGGATGCTAGCATAAGACATTGGGCAAGTTCATAAGTCTCAATCTGCTTCTCGTAAGAAGTTTGAATAACCTGAGATGCACCATCTTCCAGAGGGTTGGATTTTGGTGTCTCAAAGTCATGTGCAAGCTTTTCGGCTTTGAGAACGATTTTCAAATTTCGATGCCAATCCAAGTAATTTGCACCAATTAACTTGTGTGATTCGAGAATAAAAAGAAGATTCATTTGCGTAGAAGACATCTTCAAAACATGTAAAGGTAAAGATAAGACTTTGTTGTTCTATGTATATATATTCAATATGAATATAGTAGACTTTTATAAACATATTCATTTTGCTCTCACTATTTTATTTTAAATCAATAACCATCTTCATTGATTCAGAAGATTAATTAATCTTCTTTTGGGTTAAGGATCCCAATCGAAACATAATCAAACCTTGAAGGAAACTCAACAAGCCAACAATGGTTACCAAGGATAGTTATCACTCAATAATTGCAACACGTTGCAACTCCTTGCTTTTGCTTGGGTAGACTCTTTAACCCTACCAAAACTTTGCTTGGGTAGTCAAGTCAAATATCATTATTCCGAAAGTCACAACTTTCATGATAAAACTCCCTACGAGGTAAATGGTCAACTTGAGGGAAACTCAACAAGTTAACCAACGATCAAGAGGGCCATTTTACCATAATAATGGAAGGCATCATCCTTTTTCAAACACATTTGATAAAGGGAGACTTGATTATTATTTGAGGGATTTGATATGTTTTAGCCTCATCATATTTTAAATTTTCTAGCATGCATATATTCCTATATTATTATCACATAATAATATACTATGAAACATGCTAAATAAACACATATAATCATGGTATATTCATGAACTTTACTAATCTCTCAGTCATTAAGAGATTAAGGGATTTATCCTAAGGGTGTTTTCAATGCCTTGAAGTTATGCAACCCCTTTGCATCTACACCTTCTTGATTTTCTTGGTGGCTTCTTTCTATTGAGTTACATAATTCTTAACTTACCTCTCACAATTTTCCTCCCATTAGACTAATGAAAAATTACATTCTTTGAAAAAAACCCAAGTTACATTTGGGGGGATTGAGATGAGGAAAGAATTACATCAAGAATTATAAGAAAGACATGGCATGCAAGCCATATTATGAATACCTATGTAACCATTACATCCATTCAACTAATAATTAAAGTAATAATAATTATTAAAATAAGCACAATCCTATTTGACTTTAGTCCATAATCAACCACCATGCATCATATTTAATTCAAAATTAAATTTAGCATGTAAAGTTAAAATACTACAAAGAATCAATACATGCAACTATTCTTGAACTTGAAGTAGCATGCAAGAACAATTCTTGCTCCTTTAGGCTACGATTTTTAGGGCTCTTTTCAAGACTTAATCTCTAGTTGTTTTTGAGCAATTACTTATGCTTCTACAACATCGTGGAGGATCCAAACCGTGCATGTAGCCACTACAACAATTTTTTCCAGAAAAATTTTAAGTTGCTGTCAAAACACAACTTAAGATTTTGTCCTATACCATAAGTTGTGTAATAAACCTTTCCAAAATACAAGAATTAGCAAAATGGCTCTTATACTACTTGTAAGATTTTCGAAAGCTACACTACATGTCATGATGCAAAATACATGAGAAAGTATAAATATAAGTTTGTGTTAAGCATGCATAACAAATTTCAGAGATCTTTTGATTGTTGATCTTTGCTAATTTACACAACTTAGAGTTTAAGAAAGTTTGAAAAGTTGATACCTCTTGAAGAACCTCAAATCCTTGCAAGTAGGCTCATTCCTTTGAGGTGTTCAAATGTCTACCCTTTAGAACAGTCTACATCACCACTTCCCTTTAAGCTTATACACCTAAATGTATAACATTATATGAGAATAAAAGAGTGCTAAATGTACACTTTAAGCCTTAGAAAATGCGATGAAAAATTTCTCTAAATTTTTAATCATTTCCCAAGCAACTTTTGGGTTTTCCAACTTTTGGACAAAGTGACTTCTCAATTTTCAACCAAGGCTAAGAAAATGCAACCATACCCTCATATATAAAAGTCTTAGGTTACTTATAGAAGAGCTAAAGTACCTTAAGAATGACACATGTCTAAACAAGTGTCAAAATACATGTCTATCATGTTTTAAAGAATGTCAAATGTCATAACACTTGTCCAAATACATGTCTCACATGCTTAGAGGTAGACAAATGTCCCAACACATGTCTTAATACATGTCTAGCATGTGTCATTGATCAAGAAACTTTTGTAGTATTCTTCAAAAAATCCTCGAGCAATTCAAAAATTACAAAATAGTCCCTAAACTTTCAGAAATTATGAAATTATCCTAAAATTTTTGGTCATTTCATAATTAACCCTCAAGAAAAAAGTGTTAATATGTGTGACCCTATAGGTTCTCAATAACTTGGTAATGAACCAATACACTCATAAATTATTAATCCCTAATTCAAGTTCATAGACAATGAGTGACCTCTAGCAAAATATTATGACCACAAGCATTTAGAATAATCATGGAATGAGACTATCCTTTCAAGAATTAGTTCTCGTGTAATTAATATCTTTTCACCAATAATATATCCCTAATCTCATATATTAAGATTACTTGTCATCCTCATTAATATACATAAGATTTCTTGTACTGGAAGTTATGATAATTAAGTTCTAATTAGAACTCTTTCTAATTAAACTTGTGCTTTGCAAAGACTTTCATGACTTCTTACAAGCAGCCATAGTAATATCTTCTCCTAACAATTTGGGAGCGGAGTATGAATGTCACTCCGAATAGAATCAAAGAGTGACATTCATACTCAATATTTCTATATGGTGATCTTAAGTCTAAGGATCACTTACAACCACTATTTTTTAGAGTATCAACCACTGACAATATGATGATCACTATATGGGTCAATCCGATGTACTTGTCAACTACAAGCATTCATATTTATAGCTTAAGTGTCACTACAGTATAGTTGATGAGATCAACTATTTCTTTCAATAGGATTGGCTGAGAACATGCTAGCTTGTCCGTATTAGTAATGCCTTATATCACTAATACTATAGTCAATGACGTTTAGTATTGGTAACTTTAATTAGAGTGGTCCCGTCATTACAACTCTTTGTGATGTACTCTAAGTTATCAATGCTAAGTTTCACTACTTTTACATGTTATAAATAAACAAGTAGTGAATGTTGCTACAATCTTATATATAACATTAAAGTGTTAATACATAGGCCTAAAGTAATTGACCTTAGGGCATAACACTAACATTACCCAGTATCAGAGGACTTATGAAACCATACTCTGACAGAAAGAGATCAAATTCGAACAATCTGACGGTTAGTCATTTGTTTCAAAACATACTATTCTCAAACTGGAAGCTTGCACGCGATTTATGTAGGTCAAATCGAGCATATGGGACAATGCACGTGGGAGGAGGTCATGGCCCCTGCTAGAAGCTTCAAACGAAGAGTGCTCAGTTTCCTCATTAATTTTTTTATTAATTTTTTTTTAATTAAATTAGTCCATTAATTAGTGTGATTTTCAGATTTTTTAGTTAATTAAATAATTTCCTATTTTTAGGGATTAAATTAAGGAATAGTATTCGCTTAGGTTATTTCTAATTTCTTTAGAGGTTAATTTAGGGAGGAGTCTAAATAAATCTAGGAAATAGAATCCTAGCCCCATGTCTTTGTGCCCTATTTAAAGGGGCCAAACTCGAAATTGTAATGACACCCATTATTGATTTTTATGTTATGAACTTGAGAAATATCTCTTTATTTCGTTGAATTCCTCATTCTAAAGAGAACTTATTCGGATTCATGTAAATGTTGATTCTATGATTTTTATGTTGATCATAGAGTATATTCTCAAGTAGAAGTTTGATTGAACCTCTTGTTTACATTCGTTTTTAGCGTAATAGTTGGCTAAGTGTTGATTTTCCATGTTTGATTAAGTTTTCTACGACATAACATATTTTCTTCCATCTCATTTCTTTTCATCTTTCTATTTCGTGTAACTTTTTGCTAATTTTGAAATTTGCTTATTTTTGTGAATCCCTTGTGCACAAGAATAAGTTTCAACTCCACGTTTATATTCCGCTTGCAAAAATTCACATAATTTGTGGTATTGAAGCTCGACCTCCACTTCTTTGGAGGATCGTCTTCCATCATCCTTTACAATAGTTGCACCTTTTTTGGCCATTGACCTTGTATGCACCATAAACAATAAGTAAAATTAGAAATAGATTTAGTAAGAGCTCACATCCCCATATGTATCCCCCAAAATTCACTCTACCAATTTACCTCAAAAAAGGTCTAGAATACACTTAGAAGACAAGTACACTCGATGTTACCACTATCTTTATTATTTCAAATTCTAATTTAAGCGTAATGAGAACTAGAATGCAAAAAGCTACTAAGGGATGTAAAACAAACAAGAAATACGATCAGCAAGGCACTACAGATGAATCCTAAAACCAACAATTTAATGCAATCAGGATGTGACTTTAATGAACAATACCCAAAAATTTACAAAAAAAATAACCAGAAAAATTGATGAAGGAGAACTAGGATTCTTGACCAACATGAATTTTTTTCTCAATTTTTTAAATAAAATAATAATATTTTTGAAAATAGATTTGAAAATAGGAAACAATTAGGATTCTCATTATATAAAGGAATCTTTGAACAAGAACAATTCCAACCTGGCTTTGATACTAAAAGACGTGAATTTTTGCAAGTGAAATATAAACGTGGACTTGGAAACTTATTCTTGTGCACAAGGGATTCACAAAATAAGCAAAAATTGAAATTAACAAAAAGGATAGGGCATGGAACCCAACAAAAGTTATATGAAATAGAACGATGAATACAACGAGATGGAAGAAAATATGTTATGACTCTAGTCAACGACTACGCTAGAAATAAATGTTTCTCTTCACTGGCAACTTCTAGTACGGGCCATGATCTCTCACACTATTTATCTTGTCCATACTGGACGGAGCGTGAACCAAAACTAAAGACCTAGCAACATCTTCTTCACTTGAATACGCCAGATTCATCACCAGAGATTGATTTCCAGCCAATTGTACATCGGTCCCAGCTAAGCTAAAAGTACTCGGATTGGTCTCTTCAATTTCATCCTCACTATAGGCATTTCCCCCATCGGTCCCTTATAACACATTCGTTTGGAGACGAGGCGGCCATATGTCCATATCCTTGGCATTTAAAGCATTTCATCTTTGATCTAGAGCCTCCAGAAGTCAACAGATTAGGTGTGGGTTAACTTACGTAAGATTTGTCTTCCCAATCATACTAGAACCAAGCTGGACCCAAGGGGCGATGACCCATAAAGAGTGTTAATTTTCCTTATTATGTCTTTCAGTTAAATTAGTCCATTAATTAGTAAGATTTTTGAATTTTTATTTAATTAGGTAATTTTCTATTTTTTAGGGATTAAATTAGGAGGAATATTTACTTAGGTAATTTTCAATTTCTTTAGAAGTTAAATTAGGGAGGAGTCCAAATAGATCTAGGAAATAGAATACTAGTTTTATGTTATTTTTTTTGGCTATATAAAGGGGCCAAACTCAAAATTGTAAGACACTCCTTGGTCGATTTTTACATTATGAACTTGAGAGAGATCTCTTTATTTATTTGAATTCCAATTTTGAAGAGAATATGTTGCATGCATCTTAGTATTTATGTAAAAGTTGATTATATGATTTATGTTTTAATCATAGAGTAGATCTAATGGTAGACTTTTGATTGAAATTTTTGTTTCTAACATAGAAGTTTGCTACGTATTGATGTTCAATGTTTAATTGGGTTTTTATGACATAACATATTTTTCCATCTTTGTTCTTTTCATCTTTTCTATTTTGTGTAACTTTTTGTTTGGTTACACATCCTATCCTTTTTTGTTAATTTCAAAAATTGCATAAATTTGTGAGTTTATATTTTTGCAAGAATAAGTTATCAACTCCACATTTTTATTCCACTTGCAAAAAATACATCATTTGATATTAGAGTCAGGTTTTGATCCTGAAACCTATGGGTTATGGGCCCACATATAGTTTGTTCCAGATACATTAGGACATCCGTGGGAGCTTGATAGAAGAGTCAACAACGCCGAATACACCAACGAGTATTCACTTATGTACAATGGTGTGAAGTACACTCTTCCACCCCTATCACCTTGTTATGTATTTA
>JAOWBN010240874.1:0-12071 GCA_028565015.1 Pinguicula moranensis
CACTTCAACTTCTTTCCAGTCTGCCTCTCAACTAAGGCTTGAAACTCCTTAAATTTATCAAATACTTGATTTTTGGTCTTCAACACATAGACCCAGAGTTTCCTGGAATGATCATCAATAAATGTCACAAAGTAAGAAGTACCACCATTGGTTCTTACCTTCAATGGACCACAAACATCAGAATGAACTAAATCTAACAAATTTGATTGTAGGTTAGGAGGATTAGTCTTGAAAGATACTCAGTTATGCTTTCCTTCAAGACAATGAGAGGATTAGTCTTGGAAGAATATTTTTCTTCAAAAATGATCAAATCCCTTGACACTAATATGGCTCAAGCGCTTATGCCATAATTCTGGTGAACATTCATCCTACACTAAATTAACCGAGTCACTTGAAATTGAAGTTTGTAACAAATATAATTTTTCCTTCAATTTCACACCTTTAGCCACGATCAAGGACCCTTTGCTAAGTTTCTACTTTCCATTGACAAAATTATTACCATAACCATCATCGTCAAGTAACCAATGGAAATCAAGTTCAAACTGACATTAGGAACATGCTTAACAGCTTTAAGCATCACATTGGAGGCATTGGCCACTTCCAAGCAAATATTTCCAATGCCATTAACCTTGGCAAGACCATTATTTCTCATTCTCAGGAAACCAAATTTACCTGTAGTGTATGCAATGAAAAATTTGCTCTTGAAAATAACATGAACTGCAACACCTGAGTCACCTACCTAACTCATGTTTGCAGAGGCCAAGTTAATTTCACAGTCATCATAAACCATGAGGAGATCAGCAGTTGTAGTTGCAACAGCAACACAATCAACATTGCCTTTTTCAGACATCTCTAAATTCTTATTATTTCCATTCATCTTATTTTTCAACTGCCAAAAATTACTCTTGAAGTGACCCTTCTTGTAGCAATGATGACACTCAACATTTTGATACTTGGACCGAGACTTGCTTCTATCTTTTTCATTACAACTCTGACCTCTGTTCGGATTTCTCCCCCTCTGCTCTGTAACTAAGACCTCATTATGCAACGAAGAACCTTTAATCGTTCTTCTGATATCTTCATTCAGAATTTCACTCTTGGCATAATCATAAGACATCTTACCATCAGGAACAAAATTTGTGTGTGAGACCTGAAATGTCTTCCACGAGTCAGACAAAGTATTCAGCAACCATAAACCAAGTATCTCATCCTCGAAGGTATCACCAACATTAGACAATTGATTCAATATACTTTGAAACTTGTTGACATGGTTAGAAATATGTGTACCCACAGAATATCTCAAGTTAATCAATTGTTTCAACAAATACAACTTGTTATTACCTGTCTTGGAAGATTACAACTTTTCAAATATATTATAGAGTGTCTTTGCATTTGTTTCGCTACCAACAAGATTCCTAACTGTATCGTCCACTCACATTCTGATAAAATCAAAAACCTGTTGATGCTCAAAATTCCATTCTTCATCCTTCTTGGTCACTAGCTTATAAGAAGAAAACGCTGGCAAATGAATATATTTCACCAATAGAAAATCTTTCATTTTACCGTTCCAAATGTGATAATTCATGCCATTCAATGAAATCATCTTACTAGTATTTGCTTCTATAATTCTTGCAAATCAACAATTACCAACTTCGCTCCGATACCACTCTGTTGGGAGGAAATTACCAAGAACAATATAGTCTAATAGCACATCGAAAATAAACAACCTCCCCAATTTGCAAGAATGTATTAGGAGCACAAATAATTAGAATTGAATATGGAGATAACAACAACGAAATAATACTGAAAAGTAGAACACCAAGATTTATATGAAAAACCCATTCGATGAGAAGATGTGAAAAACCACGAAATCCTTAGATCTACTAAAATCCAATATCAGCAAAAGATCAATAGTACAATAGTACACCATGAATCTCTAGTCCTTACAACATAATACGAAGGCACAAGAATAATAATATAGTATCAAAGGTGTAAAACACACAAAAAAGACCAGCCTGTTTGAAATCCAATAACTCATGATCCAACCGTTGGAATTCAATATCCTTTGGATAGAATGTAGCTAAACGAGTTTTCTAACTCCACTAAAAATTTTAAATGATCAGACCATGTTTGGACCTTCAAATGTCATTGAAAACAAGACTGTGCAGTTCTATTTTTCTCTTCTATTTTGGGGCGCGGATATTATCACAAAATCTAGCTCACAAAAATAAAAATACAAATATGTGTCTTATATACCCTCTAGATGTATTACTAAATGGGCTTAAATCATTTAAAGTTATTGACCTTTAAAAAACAAAGTTGGGAGCCCAATAAATCCCAACAGATTGCCCCCAGGTATAGACCTAGACTCTGGGGTAGGCCGTCTTTGCCTCTAGCGGTACGATGACCGAGGAGAAATGATATACGGCACGAATGGGGTATGGCACGAAACCCCACGAATTGGGATTTTTGACCAAAATACCCAATTCGTGCCATTCGTGCCCATGCCATTCGTGCCGTATATCATTTCTCATGACCGAGCCTTGATAGAATCATTTTTGAATGGGTTGGTCGCCGTACTGACGAGAAGCGTGCCCAAATTGATCACCATTCCATCCAATCCAATCCGACGTCGTTGTTGAGTGCGATAAGCGGCTGGCTCTAGGAGCATGGCCTAGTGGAAGGGCCACTAACAGAATCCCGGACATTCGGTCTCCAAATTTTTGACCCAGATTTATGTGAATTTTGAATTCGTCCCGTTCACGGCGGTGTATCTGGAACTGTGAGAACCGCAGCGGCTGACGTATAATCCGTCCACTATGAGGTCAGACACCGTGAGGACAATGTTGATGGCGTTCTTGTGGTCTGTCTCTGAAAGCGGGTTGGACGATTTTAATCTCAAGAGAGGATTTTTTCGAGTGGACAATCGTCGACGAGGATTTACTTGTTTCGGTAAATGGAGAGGGATGATGGTAGGTTCACTGCACCACAGCGAGCCATCATATCAAATTCCACTTGACTCCGTCGAGCGGAAATCTCAACGGCAAGATTGGCGTTAATCTGATCTGGGTGTTCTCTGTATCTGTGAGTAATCCTGGAAGCAAAACAGATATTGAAAATGGCCATGAGCGCCAGAAGCTTCACCGTTAAACATCCATTTGCCGCCATATATATAGGAAAGGTTTCTCCTCTTTATATATACATGTATCCATGGACATGGGACTGGCGAGACCATGATGAAAGAAAGTCAAGCGCGGCTTTCTACATTGACAGCGAATCATGTACAGTACATTGGGAGAGACCAAACCGAAGTTTTGTTTTCATATATTAGACAAAATATATTTTTTTTATTACCTAATATTGAGAGTGCTGGTTATGTTAAGATTCTACCACCATAATTATGATTTACCTTCAATCTTTCCTTATAAATAGGACGTATCAATATGCCTATTGACTTAGTCCACAATTCTTATTCTCATGTATTAGAAATCTATAAACATATATACAATTTTTTTAATTGCTGGCTTATCATCTGTGAGGCGGGGATCTGAGTGAGTACGTGTAGGGGTGGTCAATCGGGAATACCGATCACCGATCGGTATTCCCGATGCTGAACCAAAAAAATTCGGTATCCAAAACTGCTTACCGTTCTTGACCCGAATTACCAAATTATCGATTTAATTCGGTATTCGGTAATTCGGTATCGGTCGGTAAAATATCGAATTACCGATTTTTTTTGAAATTATAATTTATTTGTTTTGTTAATTAAAAAACTATTTAATCATTTTTATTAAAAAAAATCGATAAATTTGGAATACCGAATACCGAATCGGGATTATTTTTGAATCCCGATCCCAATTACCGAATACCCGATTAGTATCGGGTATTCGGTATACGTACCGATCGGTATTCGGTATACCGAATACCAATCGATTTTTTGACCAGCCCTAAGTACGTGGATTAAAAGGAGTCGATTTGAGTACGTGGATGAAAAAGAGACTACGATAGGCTCATATTCGTGTTCGCAATATATTCAATCGAAATAGTACGATTCTATACGTTTCCGCATTAGAGATATAATTCATTCACATTTAGTTTAACTAATAAATTCGTTCTAATTAAGATCTACAATGGTATTAGAGCCAAGTTTCGTTATATTCGTACTTAATTAAACTTGAATGATTATTTATTAATCTGTTTTATGTTAAATTCAAAACCATAAGCAATCATTACGTTTTTTGCTTCTTACGTTTTTTTTCTTCTGATTTGTTTCATTAAAGTTCCTGCAAAAATGAATTTTTAATAATTGAAAATCATGTTTAGATGGAACATGAATAGTAATAGAAACAAGAACATGGCTAACAATTGCTTTTGGTCAATAATTATTAATGAGTTTCAATAATTATCGAAAAATTTGAAAATTAATTCTGAAAACTAAGAAATTGAGATTTTTTTCTTAGTTTAGGATTAATTTTTTTTCCTTTCTTAATATTTTAGAATTAGTTTAGATTCATTTCTTAGTCTGAATTTTTTATGTAATCTAAATTTTTACGTAATTACTTTAGAATTCATTTCTTAATTTAGAATTAAGAATTTGTTTCTTAATTTAAATATTTATATAAGATTAACTACGTGTTAATAATATTATTCAGAATATTTATTAACTGTGTTGATATTTTATTGTTCATTATATATCAATCATTTTCTTGGTGATAATTATCTTAATTTTCATGGTGATAATTTTGGTGATCATTATCTTAGTGATCATTATCTAATTAATTGTGTTAATTATTTTGTTTCAAAATTTTTAATTATTCTGCATATTTAACTATACATTAAAATTCCATAAATGAGTTTTATGAGTATAAGTATGTCTATATTTCATTAATTACATTTATGTGTTAAATGAATTATCTAATATGCATGATTAGGAATTAATTATTTTTTATTTGCTAAGTGCAATTACATTTTTAATTCTTAGCATACATGATTAGGAATTAAATTTATTTTACTTATTACAATTTAATTCTTAGTATGCATGATAAGAAATTAATTTTTTTCCTTAATGCAATTTAATCCTTAGCATGCATGATTAAGAATAATATGCTAAGTACAACTTTAATTCCTAGCATACTTATATGAATAAGGAATTAATTTTATTAGAGAATATATTTTCAACAAATAAAATAAATGAACAAATAATTATTAACTTTGTGTTGATAATTAAATGATGGTAATCAAAATCATATTATCATCATTATTTCAAATTTCAAAAGAAATCCGCATTCATCGTAATCGTGAGGAGTTGTCTAGAGCTGGTTGTTAAGTGAGACCGTTGTGACTCCACCAGACATCTGCACCCTTTACGAGGAATGGTAGCACAGTCTAGGCAGCTGATTACCGAAAGTATAGTACGGGATCAATTACCTGGGTGCTTACCAAATCGGTAAAGGATCCCAATGTGAAGCAATTCAGATTCTTTTAATAATTTTGAAAATTTTCCTTTAACTATGTATTTAAACAAAATCGAATTGTTATACATTAAAAATTATTTGTGCCAATTATTTTGGCTAGAACAAATAAAATAATTCAAAAATGCTCTACAGCAAAACCGAATTGTTACCATTAACAATCACATGTGTCAATTCATTTGGTTGTATGTGTTACTATGTATTTTTTCCTGAATTTGTTTCAATACATGGAAGTTAGATTTTCCTAGAAATTTTTGGTTATGAACCTAACAAAATTTTCAAGCATATAACATAATTAAAAATTCTTCATAGAAAATCTAATTTTAAAATTGTGTCTAATGCTCTTCTTAAAATATATTTGCAGAAATGGCACCCCTTAGTCTGATAAATGAGCTCTCTTCCAGTGATAAGTTAACTGGATTGAGCTATGACATCTGGTCCAAGAAGATTTAGTATCTCATTTACGAGAAAGACGTTCTTGAGCATATAACCATAGGAGAACCAACAAAAACCTTACCAACCTATAAAGCATGGGCAAAGAAGAATCGTAGTGCATACTGTGCTATGTTATACTACATGCATGACGATCTGATTGGCACATACGATATAGAGCCCACAACCAAGTCCAAATGGGACAAACTCAATGATAAATATAGCAAAACATCAGTTACAAGGCTTCGTGCGTTGCATCTAAATTGGTTTCAGTATAAGATTGATTCGAGTCGACCTGCACTTGAACACTTTCACATCATGATTACCATGCTTCGTGATCTCAAAGCTGGCGGGATAAATATTTTTGAGTTCGAACAGGTGAATAACGTGGTTCGTTCACTACCTGATGAAAGGGAAGACAGACGTTCAACTCTCATAAAAAATTTGATGAATCATGATGTCAACATCAAGGCATTCACTAACATATCTAAGCATCTCGATCTTGAAGACGAGAGCCTGCGAGCTTCTGTACCCCCTGCCAAAGTTCTTGCTACTCATGGACGAAACCTTAAGAGAAACGAGAAATTTGGTAAGTCAGCAAATAAGACTCAAAAAAATTTGTTCAAAAAAAGAAAATCACTAAACAACCAAGGTTAACGGTCCTAAGAATATTGCACGTGTGAAGTGCTATATTTGTGGAAAGAAAGGTCACTACTCTCGAGACTGTTTTGACCTTAAAAAGGTACCTTACTCTCCAAATAACCCCAAATTATACGTTTGCTCCTATGCATTAGTTATGAATTGCTTTCCTAAATGGATTATTGATTCAAGAGTGTCCCATCACATAGTGAATGACTATGCTGGATTTGTCGAGTTTCATCGTTGTGGCGTTGGAACACGAAGCGTAACCATGGGGAACGACGGTGAAGAGGATGTCATCGGTATTGACATCTACAAGCTCTAGCTTCGTAGCGGAAACACATTGCTGTTACACGACACGGTCTATGTGTTGGGAGTCCACTATAGTTTCAGTTGTTTCTTTGCTACATCTAAGTTTTTCATTTAGTTTTTGTCCTAGTGGATTAAAAATTGAGTACAGTGACGATGTGTTTGGTCACGACTCATACGAACATGGTTTTTGCATTCTTGATTTGGCTGAGAATTATAACGATTCTCGTAATTCATCCATTGTCTTAGTTTTCAACAATTACACAACTTCTGAATCTGTTAAATGACATGTTAGACTTGGTCACATTGGCCAAGATACGTTAAACATACTTGATAAGTTTGATCTATTAAATCAACTCTCTAATAATAAGTTACTTGTGTGTAAACCTTGCTTAGTTGAAAGGCTAGTAAGAAGCTTTTCGGTAAGGTTTCTCGAACCTCAAGTTCATTAGATTTAATCCATTCCGATATTTGTGGATACAGACTGTGAAAACACACCGTAGGGCTTCTTATTTCATCACCTTCATAGAGGACTACTCGCGTTTTGGACACGTATATCTATGTCTTATCGCCAAGAAGCACTTGATGTGATCAAATGCTATGCAGCTGAAGTGAGAACCAGTTGGACAGAAGAGTTAAGATTCTTTGGACCAACCGTGATCGCGAATACCTTTCTGATTTGTTCAAAAGGTATTGCGATGAAAAAGACATATTAAGACAACTTACCATTCCTTATACCCCGCTGAAAAATGGTGTTAGGGAACGTAGAAATCACACCTTACTTGATATGGTTAGGTCTATTATAGCGCAAGCCAACCATTTCATTAACTTTTCGAAAGATGCATTGTTCACGACAACTTCTATTCTCAATAGAGTACTAAGCAAAAGTGTGTTCACCACTCCATATGAGTTACGGAATGGAATGAAGCCAATCTTAGACTATATGCAACCATGGGGTTCGACAGGCTATGTGCACAATCCAACCCATCAATATGAAAAACGTGGTCCAAGAGCAACCAAGAGGGTGTTTATTTGATACCCTGAGCATTCAAAAGGATATATAATGTTCGATGAACTACCAAATATGGGCATGACTGAAATCGATAGTTGCAATGTTGAATTACTAGATGATTAGTTCTCAATTATTGGAGAAATAAAACAAGATAATTAGTTGTATGAGTTGCAACATAACTCGTCACTATTTTTGGTGTGAGGGAGAATATGTTTCACCAAACCACCCAGAAGAGTGTAATCCCACCTATTTGATGTGGGAACTTGCACATGAGGCCAACATGAAAGAGAGGTAAGTCCTCCATACTTCATGCCTAACGAAGATGAGGGTCAACATGAAAGAGATGTAAGTCCTCAAAATTTTATGCCAAGAAACGAGATCAGTTTTCAAAATTTAGGCAATGACGTTGTGATAACTAGCCCCATGAACCATAGTGTTAGTGGGAGCAACCCTTATCACACCGTTAGTCCCACGAGCCAAAGGGCTAGTGGGAGCAAACCCCCAACTTGGCAAGTAGAAGATCCTGTCATCCGAATGAGTGAACATTGAAGAATTCCTTGACGATACTTTCAGATCGAGAAAAATATATTTTTCTGCGCTCCTTTGGAAGTAGAAGAACCCACCACTTATAACGAGGCTATTGACTCACCCGATAGAGAAAATTGGCTTAGTGTCATAAGAAATAAAATGAACTCGATGCAAACAAATGAGGTTTGGGAACTTGTTGATCCACCACATCGCCAAAAATTGATCTGATGCAAGTGGGTATTAAAGGTTAAGCGCGGTGCGAATGGATCAATTGGCAAGTTCAAAGCTCGACTCGTGGTAAAGGGTTTTACCCAAATCGAGAGTATAGACTATAAATGGATATTTTCTCCTATGGTGAGAATTGCCTCTATTCGCTTACTTCTAACCTTGGTTGCCTATTTGAATCTCGAACTATTCCTAATGGACGTGAAGACTGCATTCTTCAATGAACACCTTAGGAAGATTTCATGTGGCCATTACTTCGTATAGCTTTACCATGATAGATGAAGATCACTGTGTAGCATAAAGGATGGGACTGCTAAATGTTCTGTACAGTCACTTCAGTAGCTGTGAAATGACATTCTAAGTGAATCAAATGTAAAATATTTGAGTTTTCACGTTAAAGCTTTAAAGCCGAATGTAGAGGATAAAAGCTAAGTGTATTTATCAACGACTATGATTCGCATGACATAAGTAAGTGACAAGCCCACCTAAGTGGGAGTCATGCCATGACACACATATCATACTATGTGTGAGACAGAACGATCGTTGTGAAAGTGAAAAAAGAATCCCCTGATTGTCATTGTGGGATCTCATGAATATATATTTGTCCACTTAGATGTTAGTCTTTGACTTAGAGGTATGACTTAAAGTTGATGCTTGATAATGCTACTTTTGTATGTCCTCCAAGGGTTATGATTTATATAGTCCAGCTGACCATGTTACAAAAGTAGTAGAGTTGATATGGATAGTCATTAGTGTCTAAAAAATAATCTGTCTAGTTGCACCATATTTTCCATGGCGGTTATATTAAGTATGTAACCAAATATTGTATAGCTTAAAAGAATACGTAGCTATCGGTGATGCAAAGAGGATTTGGGGTATCATTGTTTTGAAAGCGTCATGTTAGTTAGATGATGACATAATATGACACTACTAGCTACTTTATGGTTGCACGACTCATTTCTCGTATGAAGAGTCGGGAGATTTTAAAAATTATATTTTGTAATATGGCTTATGTAGTCGAGTGGGAGTTGTTAGACAGAATATATTTTTTAGTCTGATTGAATTAATTAGGACAATTATTTATTAATTTTCTAATATTGAGAGTCTTTATTATGGTAAGATTCTAATACCCTAATTAGGGTTGGACTCCAATCTTTTCCTATAAATAGGACGTATCAGTACGCTTTCTCATATGTTGAGACCCAGAAACATATATACAATTTTTCTCGAATTGCTGGCTTATAATCTGTAATGGTGGAAACCTGAGTACGTGGATTATAAGGAAACTCTGGTAGACTCCTGTTTGTGATATAATCAATAAGAATTGTACGGTCTATATGCTTTCACATTAAATGTATGATTCGTTTGTATTTAGTTTAACTATGAGATCCATTCTAATTAAATCTACATCATTAAGCTGTGAAGTGTGTGCAGATTTAATTGATCCTCTCAATAATGACGTAGCCTTTAGGCGAACCTTGCGACTTGGAATATTGGTTCAGATTGAAGGAGTGCAGTGCAACTGAGCTGCTATCCGTTACTGGATATTGTTCTAATTCTTCACAATTAATAGATTTAATTCACAATTCTAACCAACAATTATCCAAATAGTTTTTATTTTATTTTATTTTATTCATAAGTTCCAAACTTGATAATTTACTAGGGAGAAGAATATTTCTGTTCCATCAAATTAGCACACGGGTGATGGGCCATGGCCCATGGGGTGAGCGACACCACCTCAAAACTTATTTTTATGGCTTCTAATAATTTTCCAATTTTTCCCCTTTGCGCTTTTTAATTGTAAAATATTACAAAAATATTAGCTGAAAACAACCCTAAATGGTCCTCCTTGTTCGAAACTGTACTTTCTCGTTCAGATGCAGTTGTAGGTCGTTTTGGGACTAATTCCTTGTAAGAAACATTACTTGGACTTGGACAATACACAAACTAAAATTAAAAATTGTACAACTTAGGGTGGGTTTGGTATGCGGATTGGTGTAATCCGAGTTTGGGGATAACTTAGTGTTAATTGTGTAAAATAAAATGATATCCTCAGTTTGGTACAATTCAGCCAGGATAACGAGGAAATAAAAGCCACCGTTTGGTATTAAGTGTCCAATAATAGGCTAACTTCGATATCATGATACAAGCTGTGGATTTATAAAAATACCCTCGTAACTGTGGTATAATGCTTGACGATTGACGAACCTAAATTTTCCCATTCAATCCCCAATTCCCAATCTCGTTTTTGTAGACCAGATTTATTCAAATAGAGCAGAATCCCTCCTCCGAAGGCGTACACAACATCCATCCACCGCGCCACCACCATCAGATGGTAAACCACCACACAAGGTATACGTAAAAATAGCGTTCCATACCAGCCAATTTTTGGTCGATTTTTTAAATTTTGTCGACTTTATCTAGGATTTTTTATCAGATATTTGTTCCTTTTGTTACTAGGCACATTATTTGCATGAGGGTTGAAATGGGCTTTGCTATTTTTTTTTACGGAGATCTATGATTTTAGGGTTGTTCATAAATGTGCCTACAACATCTGGCATGTATTTGTTGTTCATCTATACGTAAACAAATTAACAAATAGACATGATATGAATTCCTGCCGAACTTGTGGCAAAACCCCACATCAATTCAAGATTTAAAAGAAGATCTAAAAGGTTGTGCTTTCGCCTGAAGACAACTCGTGTCAACCAACAAAAAGTCACAAAAATTATAACCGAGAACGCCACCAATGAACCCCCTGAAGATTTGTTCAAATGGAGCAGAATCCCTCCTCCAACGCCGAGCACAACATCCATCCACCACGCCACCACCATCAGATGGTAAACCACCACACGAGGTATACGTAGAAATAGTGTTTCATACCAGCCGATTTTTGGTCGGTTTCTTAAATTTTTTCGACTTTATCTAGGATTTTTTTTATCAGATATTTGTTCCTTTTGTTACTAGGCACATTTTTTGCATTGGGGTTGAAATGGGCTTTGCTATTTTTATGGGGATCTATGATTTAGGATTGTTCATATATGTGCCTACAACATGTGGCAGGTATTTGTTGTTCACCTATACATAAACAAATTAACAAATAGACATGATAAGAATTCCTGCCGAACTTGCGGCAAACCCCCACCAATTCAAGATTTAAAAGAAGATATAAAAGGAACGAATTTGTTGTACTTTTGCCTGAAGATAACTTGTGTCAACCAACGAAAAGTTAAAAAATTATAATCGAGAATGCCAACAATGAACACCTTGAAGATAATCAATGCATCAACCAAGAATTAAGGATAAGTTCTTTAAAACGATGCCAGTTAACTTGAAAAGAAAAGATAAGTCTAAGAATGATTTAAAACCAAAAGTGAATACAATCTCACAATACGTAAAATTTTAAAACTTCATAAAACTTGTGCTTTTTCAAAAGAATTTTGTCCCCCCTTATT
>JAOWBN010240885.1:0-12070 GCA_028565015.1 Pinguicula moranensis
ACTTTTAAGGAAAGAGTGTAACGAATGGTGTAAAACTGGATGTCAATATAACGCTCCCCTATATATATATATATATATATAGAGAGAGAGAGAGAGTCTGAACAAGGAGGGTGGAATTTGTTTGAAGGGTGGAACGAATTTTAAACGGGGACAAAAAAAATTTTCAAAATTTGCACATAAAAATTATATATTATTCTTTAGAAAATAATTCCCTGTATTTTTATCTTTCAAAACGTGGGGATGTGGGGACAAGGATCCCCTGTCTCCGCTTCCATGCATACACACACACACACATATATATATATATATATATATATATATATATATATAAAGGGGACGGATCCAGGATCATCATTTTTTACACCAGTTTGTACATTAAATATGGATTGTACAATTAAAGAAGATCATGTGGTCAGGATTAAATATTGAAATAAAATAAAAAAATAGAATCCTTTCTCCTTCAATAGTACAAGAACCCTAAAGCCTAAATGAGAATTCTAAACCCTAAATAAGAATTCTAAACCCTAAATAAGAATTTTAAACCCTAAATAAGATCCTTAAACCCTAAATCATAACCCACTTTATAAACATTTAAATCACGCCTAAACACCTATTAATCACTCAAAAACAGAAAACAGTTTAGGGTTTAGGCATAATTTAAATGTTTAGAAAGTAGTTTAGGGTTTAGGGTTTAAAATTTAGAATTTAGGGTTCTCGCGCTGTCGAAGGAGAAGAGATTCTATTTTTTCATTTTATTCTAATATTTAATCTTGGCCACATGATCTTGCTTAATTGCACAATACAAATTTAGTGTACAAACTGGTATAAAAAAATAGTGGTCATGGATATTTAAACAAGAACCTTAAACCCTAAATCCTAAAGTACTTTCTAAACATTTAAATCATGCCTTAACACCTATTAATCACTTTAATAGCAGTTATTTTCTATTTTTGAGTGATTAATAGGTGTTTAGGCGTGATTTAAATGCTTAGAACGTGATTTATGATTTAGGGTTTAGAGTTTAAAATTTATGGTTTAAAATTCTCGTTTAGAGTTTAAATTCTCATTTAGGTTTAAGGTTCTCGCACTATTGAAGGAGAAGTGATTCTCTTTTTTTTTTTTTTTTTTTTTATTTTAATATTTAATCCTGGCCACGTAATTTTGCTTAATTACACAGTCCAAATTTAATGGACAAACTAGTATAAAAAATATTGGCATGGATCGTCCTCTATGTATATATATTTAGTTTGTAAACAATTTGCTCTCCCCGTTCTGTTAAATAAATGGATTCAAAGATTTGGTCAAATGTGGGATGCCAGGCTTCAGAATCCAAGGTTTTATTTTGGGTCAAACCATTAACACCAACAAAACTAAGGGTGAGTTTGATAGCCGGATAGGAGTAAACCAGGTTCGCGGACTACTGTAGGACTAACACGGATAAGTGCGTTTGGTATGGAACATTCAATTTTTTCCACTAGTTGGTTTAGGGTGTTTAGTAGTCGTCCCTAGAACACGGATTACTCACTCCTACACGGATTATTAACTGAAATTACTAATATGCCCTTAGTCTCTTTTAAGTTAAAATAGATTAATTTAATCGATTAAGTTAAAAGTGGATTAATGTAATTTAAATAATTAATATATCAATTTAAATAAATAAAATTTATCAATATAATTTATTTCTATACTATATTTAATTTATAAATTTATTGATTAAATTAAATTAATTAATATAATAATTATTAAAATGGGTAAATTATTAATATAATAATTTATTAATATATTAATAAATTATTAATATAAAATATATTAATATAATTATTAATAATTATTAATATAATTATTAATATTATATTAATATAACAATTATTAATAAATTAGTCTATATTAATATAATAATTAATAATATAATAATTAATAATAATTATTAATTAATTTAATAATTATTAAATTAATTTATATTGTAACACAAATATGTAAATTTGTGAAATATGAGGGGTAAAATGGGTATTTTGCATAGGCGGGCAAAGCTGGTTTACTCCAAACCTTCCATGATGGTGGGTTTGGAAACCCGGTTTCAAACCGGGTTTGTCCTTGCCCGAAGAGTAATCCGCCGGGCAGACGGATTACTCTTCGGGGTACCAAACACCGGATTAACCTGGTTTACTAGAGGTAAACCAGGTTAATCCGGCCACAGTCCGGCTACCAAACTGGCCCTATATGTATGCAAAAGATTTATTCTTAATTCTTTAACGATGAAAAAAAAAACTCTTCTTATCCTCCAAACAAAATTCCCTACGATTAAGCGAAACAGGACAAAAAAAACCTAAAAAAATATTTTTGTAACCGATTTGGCAGAGAGGGTCATATATCTTTATGGATTCTAATTTCTTACATATGTCACTCTGATATCATTTGTTAGATTTAAAATTAATCTAATACCCGGATCTCATATGCAGATATTAGGACACGAATTAAATCGTAAAATGTAAGCGGAAGCATACCTGAATTCATAGTTCTTAATCCTTGTAAAAGACGGGAACGGCGATGGTCTTCCACAAATCAAACCTTTATCGCGTCTTCGGATTTCTCTCTAAATGGGTTAGATGAGAAAATAGATGGCGGTTTGTTAGGTTTAATGGGGACCATAGCCCCTTATATATAGAGCCATTAGTAGGCCCTATTAGATTACTAATGAATCTAAATATCGACCAATGAAGCGCATACCAAATTTGATACTCGTGGGCTTCCGTAATTAGATCATTTTCAATTAAGCCTCCAACACGGGTTGCCACCCCCCTTAATTGAACTTTTATATCCCACCGTTGTCCGTAACCCCACTTTTTCTTAAAGACTTGGCAAACTAATGATGATTTTTAGGAGCAAGAAACGTTATCGAAGGCCATTGAAACACTCAAAGTAGATACAAGAACCATGCTTATGGCTACTGAAAATGGAGACTAATTGCATTGATCGACACATTGGAGTGTCTAGGATCAGGTTATCATTTTGTATTGGATCATTGGTTATTTTTTCTTCTCATTGTTTGGATCATTACAAGTTGCACGGCAGGTGAAGACCCCACAACCCACAACAATTTCATATATAAAATAGCTTTATAATTAGAAAGCTATAAAGTTGTCTAACCATAGAATAATGCAAAAAAGGAATAGCAACTGTTATCTAAAATGTGCGTCTCTGCTACCCTATAAATAGGTGAATGCTTTTCCATTTCTCAAAACCATTACCAGCTTGAGTAAACCTGCAAGAAAGAGAACTTACCACTCGTCTAAACGAGAAAAAATGTTGGCCGACGAATCTCCCGTTAGCCTCAGGAATCTCCGGCCTCCAATTGTGAGCCCTACGCCGAGTTTGTGGGGTGACAGTTTCACCTCATTTTCATTTGACGATCAGGTCTCTCTCTCACTCTCTCGATACATATATACATACATATATATACGGGAGGGGATCGGTTGACATGTCTTTTAACATGTATTCCCGCCTGATCCTCACGATTTGCCACTGATTGTATTCCCTCCTGATCTTAAGCTTTTGTAACAAACAACTGAGATTTTCAGGAGCAAGAAACGTTATCGAAGGCCATTGAAAAACTAAAAGTAGATACAATGACCATGCTGATGGCTGCTGAAAATGGGGGACTAATTGAATTGATCGACACGCTGGAGCGTTTGGGATTGGGTTATCATTTTGAGAGGGAGATCGAAGACAAACTCGTGGAAATTTACAATTCTCATGCAACCCACGACTTGCTCATAACTGCACTTCGATTCCGTTTGCTCAGGCAACATCGATATCGTGTTTCTTCTAGTAAGTCTTCTTGGATCCAATCCTTGTCCGCTGCTGAGTTTTGTGATGAGTGGAAGACAAAAAAATTTTTTTAACAAAAGATGGGATGATTAATGATTTGATACTTGCGATATTTTTGGGAAATGAAATCGAAGTCCTCTTACCTCCCTTGCACTACGCTAAACCAGGTGTTTTTGCAAAATTCACTGATCAAGACAACAAATTCATTGGATCACTTGCTAGTGATGTGGAAGGTTTGCTCAGTTTGTATGAAGCAACGCACACAAGAATTTTTGAAGATGTTTTGTTAGAAGAAGCGTTAGCATTCACCACCCAGTACCTGACAACTAATTTAGCAAAATTAGAATCGCCCCTCAAGGATAAGGTGAAGAGAGCTCTGGATCAACCACTCCACAAGGGAGTCCCAATAATCGAAATACAACATTACATAAGAATCTATCAACGGCAGGACTCAAGGGATGAACTGCTGGTGGAACTTGCAGAGTTGCACTTCAAATTCCTGCAGAATCTCTACAAGAAGGAGCTGTGTCAACTATCAAGGTACATGATAACTAAACCAATGGAAATTCATCTTTATCTAGTTAAATATTTTGATTATCTTTGGTTTTAACTAATTGCAAAATATGTGCTATCAAAGGCCAAATTATGCAGCAATAAAGTATTTGATCGTCCACCAAATCAATTATTATTTCTAAACTTTGCTAATATGTGAAACAAATGTTTTCTGAAGGTGGTGGAATGCCTTCGACCTACCGGGGAAGATGCCCTTTATAAGGGACAGAATCGTAGAGTGCTACTTTTTGGGGGGTCGCCATCCATTTTGAACCCAAGTACCATGGTGTTCGAATCGCGGTCGCAAAAATGGCTAAAATGGTTATAGTAATGGACGATATATATGATAATTATGGTACGCTTGAGGAAAATCAACTTCTCACAGATGCATATGAACGGTACCTTGTTAGATATGGAGCTTTGCCTTCTTTTTTTCTTTTTTTCTTTTTTTCTTTTTTTCTTTTTTTCTTTTTTTCTTTTTTTTCACCATTTCACTTTTTACTTTTTACCAATACAAAAATATCACTCCCTATTCAGTTTCAATCACACATTTCCTTTCTTAATCTCAAGTCTCAACCTCAATTCTCAATTCTCAATTCTCACTTTCAATTTTCAAGTTCATTCTTCAATCATCTACTTTCTACTACATTTTTCTCCGATCCTCGATTTCGTACTAGCAATTTTTTCAGCAAAATTTTATTTTATTGTGTTACTCTATCAAAAATGTCCAAAAAATTTACATTCCGTCTTATTCATCACTTCCTCCCACACACCGTGGGGTCTACACCCCTTTTACCAATTTTATTAACGAAAATATTGATTTGAATGCTTTTGAAGAGATGGATTCACAATTTCTAGGTGAAAGTTTTTTTTGGGGTAACCAGGGGTATCCGACTACAGTTGTAATTGACTAATTCCCTGAGACCCGTGCACGGCCCCCCCACATGGATCGGGTCAATCTCGGGTTGGAGAGGTGGATATCCGCCCCGGGGACATGGGCCTGACATCATGTGATCCAGTAGGATTCGAACCCCAGACCACTTGACAAGCCAGGTGGTAAGGCGCTCCCCCACTGGGACAACCCGTCAGGGTTTAGGTGAAAATTTGTTATCGTTGGCGCCAAATGATTTGCTTTTGGAATAAATTATTTGTGATAGTGGAAACCATCCACTTTCATATCAAAATCAACGTCCACCACAATCGAGGACGGTGCAAACGCCCGCCCCCAAGAATAGCAAATCTCGAGTTTGGATCGACTATTATGATAAAGTGGAAAATCCAATAAAAGGCCCCGACCATTATTATGCACGATGCCAATTTTGTACAGCCACATACCGCATACGAGTTTCGTAAATGTAACAATTTGAATATTAGTTTAAATATTTTATGTATTCAAATGATTTAAATAGTATTATATTACTTTAAATATTATATATGTTAGAATTAAATACTATATTAATTTTTTCGAAAGTCGTAACTTTGAATATTATGTGCAAAGATTCTTACAACCTGCATTCAGTAAATTCAACCATAAATCACATTGTAATGATATTAAAAAAAAGTAATTCTAGAAGAAAGAGACAATTACGTCAACTTTTTTCAAATTTAAGGATACAAAAAGTATCTATATGTAGTGACATATGGTCCGATCATTGGCGAAGACATGCTTATATATGAGTAACTAGTCATTGGGTAGATAATGAATGAAAATACAAAAAAGAATAATAGCTTATAGGATGTTTGATGAAAAATATAATGCATCAAATATATGTTCAATGATAATGAATATACTTGAAAAATATAATTTACGACATCAAATATATAGTGTTTCTTTTTATAATATAACTTATAATGAAGCATGTATACATGAATTTAAAAGAATTGTGTGAATCTTCATTTGAAGGTCGATTTTTTTTTTCCTTATTAGACGCATTTGTCATATTATTAATTTATGCGTACATTACGCTTTATCCTGTATTGATTTAAGTGTTAATTCAATTTAAATGACGATAATATATTTAGTAACTAAATCGATAGTAATGAAGGAATGATTTAAATTTTGTAATGATAATGGTGCTAGGCCCATTCAATTTAACGTAGATGTAGCGATCCGTTGGAACTCCACTTACTATATGCTTAATTAAATAGTTTCTTATAAATAATTATTGTGCAATTTTTTTAATAATAGTTACAATAATATATCTCTATACCCGATAAATTGGAAAGATATTGAATTTTTTTTTATAATTGTTAAAACAATTTAATGAATATTCCAAAATATTATCTCATGTATATAAGGCCACTTCACACCATATTATTCTCATTTGTGTTGGTTTAGGAGAAACGATACAAAGTTATCAAAACGAATATGGTTTACAAAGTGCCATAGTAGCTATAAGATCAAAATGGTGTAAATATCTTTTAGATATACAACTATTGAACCTAGTTGCTGTAGTTTTAGACCCCCGAATTAAATTAGAAGGTTTAACAACATCATTAGAAGATTATTATAATACATTTACAGATGAGTTTGGTGTACCAACTAAAAATTATAAGAACGTAATTATAAATGTAATTACTGTATTAAACGAGTTATATGTAGATTATCAAAGATGCTTAGGTATTACGACTCAACCGGCTAAGGCACCTAGTGAAGGTAATACTAGTGGAACCAACTCTCTCAGGAGATTTATGAATAAAATATCTAGTAAACGGACCAGGCCCCCGTCAAATACCATACTCGTGGAACTTGATGCGCATTTAATCACTCATTTTGAGATTGCACAGATAAGTGTAGGTGAAGAAGATGTTGACTGAATGTTTTTTGATGTTCTTGGCTGGTACATAAGAAAATCACGAGATTTTTCAATATTATCGATTATGGCAAAATAAGTTTTAGGATGTCAAGTTTCAACCGTTGTTGTAGAACAAGCATTTAGTCAGGGAGGGTACATTTTAAGTGAAACCTATTCAAACTTAAGCTCGTGGATGTTGGAATATCAAACTTGCCTGCGGGATTGGATAGCCGCGAAGCATAGAGTTTAAGAACATCAATTCGTTGAAGAGGATCCATTCGACATAGATGAAGATGGATCAACGACAAGCACATGTGCATCAAGCTCAACCAATTTCGTATGATTAAACAAGTAATTAAGGAAAGAAACTGAAGAGCTACGTGCACTTTGATTCGTTTATGTATACACATAAATGTTACGTAGGCAATTTGATAATAAATGTTAATTAATTTGTATTTAAATTCAAGCGTTTCCCCCTTTTTTATTTTTATTTTTTAATTATATTATAAATATAAATTAATTTAAATTATAAATATAAATGTTGATGTACATTTATTTGTATTAGTATTGTAAATGTAAATATGACTTCATTTATATGGTCAAATGTGATTTTATTTATATTTTAATTTATAAACCTTGATTTATAAATTATCATATACTTATATATAAATAATATTTGTATATTAATATGTTTATTATATAAAAATTTATTTGTCTATGAAACTTAAAATATATATATTTATATGATAAATATAAGAAAATATTTTTTCTTAAAAAAATGAAAGAAGCTAATTTTTTCTTGAAAAATTCCCAAAAAAACTCAGTTGAGGTTTTAACCATATTTAAACCGTATCAAAATCGTTACGAAAATGACCTGAACCAAAACATTAACCGATCTGGAGGTTTTGGGCAATGGAACCGTCAATCAGAGAAAACCGGATCGAGCAAAATCAAATATTTAAGGTTAAGTTAAAATTTTCATTTTTAAAAATTGACCACCGATAAAAAAATCTGACGGCTCGATAACGGACCATCGAACCGGAGTTGAAAGTAACGGATAGATTTCAATACTTGGATACAGATACAGTTATCTTCTGCAATAAAACTTTTCAAGTAGGCCCCGTTTACTAACAATCCCATGTTGGAAATTAACTTGGAATTGGTACTGGAATTACATACCAAATGGTGGAATTGGGCTGGAGGTGGAATTGAGCCAAAAAAAACCAATGACACGTTTACTAAACAAATCGAGAATGAGAATTGTAATGTCCAGTTTTTAAAAAATAGGAGAATTTTCATTTTTGCCCCTGTCTCAAATTGAGCCAAAAAAGTAATAACACGTTTACTAAACAAATACAGTACCATTGAACAATGTTTTCACTACAAAAAAGAATTTTAGAATAACCAATAGTCTGCATGGGAAAATTAGACATAGCAATAATTTTAAAATCATGATTTTCAGGGAATCTTCAAGGGATATTACACTCCGTATACATTTTCACCCTATCAATTCTTTCCTCGTTTCCCATAAGCCGCCACTCATCCAGATCAGATGGATTTCCTTGTAGATCATGTACTAACTTCAACTTGTGTTTGATGTTGATGTTTGCCAATCTCAGCGCCTATAGATCCTCCTTCATATGAAAAAAACCAAGAAATCCAGGAAGTGTCATCACCCTCGGAACCACTAACATCAGACTCTTCACTATCTGTTTCGGATTCTTCTGCCAATGAGCAACAAGTTTTGATATTAGCTAAATTCCAGACATATATCCAGTCAACATACAATTGTGTATATGGTAAGAAAGAAACTGAGAGAGATTTCAACATGTCTGCAAGTGCAGATTCATACGTGCCCATACAAATAAAAACTACAACGGCTGTTAAATGCATAACCACTATAAACAGAGCATCATTTGTAAGATAATTCAAATTGAGATCGAATCACAATGTAAGAAGTAAACCTACTAATCAGTGGAAGATTTACTTTCCTTCAATTTTAGCAACATAAAATTTTCAAGAACCTTTTCACAATCAAATACAATATGATATAGAATGATATACTTCCAGGTAAATCATAACCACAGACCATATAAACAGATTTTCTGAAAGCTTTTAGGAACAAACTATAATGGAAGTTAAGATCCCAGAATAACACAACGAGGTAACTAAGCTACTAGGCGACAAATAACATCACAATTGTAAGAACATTACACAACCTCGTAATCTCGTTGTACTGACCAATAGATACTTAGTTCTAGCAAGATGATGAATCAAGAATAAAACAGAGGGGCAAGAGAGTACAAAATACGGCAACTCTAAACTACTGACCCAAGATATGCAAAACCAAAAGAAAAGTGAATAAAAGTTTCCTAACAGAGAGCACTCACCGTCCAATATCACAGTCGAAATTAAAAGTTGCATATTTAGCATCTTAGATGGATCAGTAAAATACTAGAATGGTTCACTCATTCAAAGTTTTACTATAATAAATTGAATTTTACAAAACCATTCAGGTTTATGCTACTATATCTATATAGTAGCTTCATCTAATTGTTTACGTTCTATGTACCACTATGGTGCTGCCATGAAATGCAGGTATTTCACTTGCAAAAAAGTACATCCAGAAAAAGAGCAAGCTGAAGACATCCCCAGACATTCAAAATTAAAAATCCATTGACAAAACATAAGAACAAAAAGGAAAGAATCCACTGTCGGAAAAAGGTACCCTCAGATAGCTTGCTCTTGTTCGCGGTAAGTGTGGACGAAGAACGGTTGTCCCTAGGATCAAAATTCTTCCCTGCGGCTGACATGGAGGGTATGGGTACGACGGAACCCTTGTTTCTGGAGGTAGAAGGCGAAGACTTCTCCAAGTGTTTGTCCAAGGCATCGGTCATTCGCTTACGCTCCAGTATCTCGCCCCCTCTGGATGAGCCTCCTCCCCCTCGATCTCTGTACATTTTCAGAGCAAATACCCACAAATCGAAGATGAAGACGAAGCACTGACGACGGTAGATGGAAGATGAGGGATTACCTTCAGGAGGTTGGTAATCGGCCACCGACGACGGTAGATGGAAGATGAAGGCTGGAAGATGTCGGCTTCTCTGGGCTGGTCGACGGGTGGCGTCTTTCTTCGAAGGCTGAATGAGTTTTCTTCTCTCAAGGGCAAATAAGAAATAAAAAAGGTAGTATCGGTGTAACCCAAGTCAATTCCACCTGTTGGTGAGAATTATTTTTTTGTCAGAATTCCATGATTTTTTAAAAATTAAGCGGGTCACGGAATTGAATTCTTCGACCCGCTTTATTTACTGTGTATAGTAAACATAGAATTATGCTCCAATTCCGTCATAATGACACATAATCCTGTCTAGTAAACGGCCCGTGAAGGATTGATGAGTTATTTGGGTTGAGAGATCTTCTAATGTGTGACTCGTCGCAGATGAGGCTACTAGAGATTTCAGTGGTGGAGCTTTGTTGGATTCGTCGTCGGACATGGTTGAAACAAATTAACTCCTTGATTGGTAGATGATGAGTTATAATCCGGTTGGATCAGTGCTGCGAACAAAATAATTTTTACTTGTTAATTATCCTAAACCATGATACATCAATATATAGAGTGATGTGAACCTAGTCCAGATTAGGGAAGATCCATCAACTTTACAAGATAATATCAAAATAATTTTTATTTGGCTTGAATTTGGCAAAAGAAAAGGTAAAAACGAATATTCTGGCATTTCGGGTTTCGGCCCATAGAGCCTTATACGATCCAATGCTTTCTAGTCTAGTAACAGTCAACAACAGGGACCGGAAAAGCTCAAGATTAAGATTTTCTGTGGATTTCTTCCTCATTAAACGAAAAGGTTTCGTTCGATTTCGAGTTCCTTATTTCTTGATCTTGCTTCAAATTCAAGTGCAGGAAAGGAAGCTATAGAAGAAGTTTCAGAAGAAATATTTTTTTTCTTTCCAGTTGAAACTAATCATGGCGACTTCCGATATTTTGGTGGCCGAGCAAGATATTCTGATGTACTCGTCCTTCTTTGACGATTCCAAAGGTTGGATTTTTTACTGCGTCATCTGTTTTCTGGTTGCTCTTGAGTGATTTATCAAATGGATACATTTTGGATTCTTTTCCCTTAGGGTTCAGTTGAATAATTTATTGGTCTTGTACTTGTTTTTCTGATTTGTTGCTGAAGATCATTTGAAACCTCGGGGAACGATAATCGAGAAGAAGATTGACTTTCTGGAGAGCTTGGTGGGAAAGGTAATATTTTTTATTCATAGGCTGGATTTTTGCTGATAATCTTTGGTACGTCTTAGTATTTGGTATTTGCCTTGCTCTGGATATCATGAAGTTTCTTGGAATATCAGTACCTTGAAAGAGTATTTCTTTCATTATGCTTCTCAATAATTCCATTTCTTAAAATTGTTTAATCTTGCTACCTATAATCAAGGTAAGTTTGAATCCATTATTAAGTGCCTTTTTGCATTTACATATCAAGTCGATAGTGTTTACGGATTAGCGACTTAACCTAGTTGTTAAGGGTCTTAAGTTGCAACTCCCTTAGGAAATATAAATCTTTACAATGGGTGGGATCTCTCTTGGCCACAAGGTTTAAAGTTAAATATGGCAATAAATATCTATGGTACTTTATGTCATGCACCCAAGAAATCTGAACGAGCATTTTATGAACTTGTGGGTTCAAGCTTAATTTTGCTCTTTAGGTTAGCAACCGAAGATCTCGTAGATGGTTGAATGATCGGTTGCTAATGGAACTTGTGCCCCGTCTTGATGCTGAAGAAATTAAGGGATTGTTTGCACCGCCACCTTGGGGTGAGTTTTTCTTCTGAAAATAATGGTTTTGTGATCCACTTTCTACTATTATTATCGCTAAGTT
>JAOWBN010240896.1:0-12070 GCA_028565015.1 Pinguicula moranensis
CTCTTCATTTTTTCAAAAAAAGTTCTTATAATCCAATTATAAACATAAGAGGGTCTGCGCAAAACACCCCCTTAGTAGCATCTTCAACGACGATTTCATTACCAAAATACTAAGAACTCTGCCAATGTATGTTGTTCGAATCAGGAAAAAGATTTTATTAGAATGAAAGAGCACGAGTAGAACTCTGCCAACGTATAGTATTACCTCGTTTATCTCAAACAAATCAATATCGCTAACTTGAAGACCAGCTGATCTTACTGCAGCTGGAATAGCCACAGCAGGACCAACACCCATTATTCCAGGATCTACTCCCACAGCGGCGAAACTCCTAGATTCAAAAATATGTACACAAAGAACAGTTCAACTTTTGTGTCTTGGTGTGCTACTCAAATAGATCTCCGTAAAGTCCTACCTAAGTACACCAAGAACGGGGAGCCCTTTCTCCACTGCTAAGCTTCGTTTCATTAGAAGAACGGCAGCAGCGCCATCAGTCACCTGGCTTGCGTTTCCTTGAGGCAACATGTGAGAATGTTTTAGTCAAAAGCACAAAGGATCAGTAAGTAATTAAGGGGGTAAGCCGATATTAGATCTAATTATGAAGCACAAAGCGAATGGCAAATTGTATGTAAATGCTTATACTAATGAACTTTCTCAAAGATGTATCTTTGAAGAAGACATTCCCTATAAAACAACACGCAACTGCATAATTATAGTGGTAGAGCTTTTTCAATTGAAAATAACTTTACTTACCGGCAGTTGTGGATCCATTCTTCTTGAAAGCAGGCTTCAGTTTACTCAGATCAATCATATTCGTGTTGGGGCGAATTCCATCATCCTCCGAAATAGTAACAGGCTTTACCTCACCGGTTTGAGGGTCCACAATCTTTCGAAGTTGTCATTAAAGGATGTTATGTTCTACTATACAGACATGGTAATGCTGTAACATTCTTGTTTTACCTTTGTATGAACAGGAATTATTTCATCCTTAAACTTTCCAGATGCATTTGCAGCAGCAGCACGTTGATGAGAGATAACCTGCTCAAGCAATTTCAAGATGGCAATTTTTTTAAAGGTTTGACGTAAAAGTGCAGAAAAACAAATATATATTGCTCACAGCAGCTTGATCTTGTTCTTTGCGTGTCACTCCATAACGTTCTGCCACGTTCTCTGATGTGATCCCCGCCGAGAGAAGACAATCACGAGCCTGTGAAAAACTCTCTACCTATGTAGATAATATGACAAGCCCAAGGTTGTAAGTACTCAGACATAACATTCTCGTTTGACCAAGGAAAAATGAGTAACTTCAACATACTTTTGGGTTGGAAGTCTTAATCCTAACAATGTTATCTACAGTCATCGACTCCACTCCAGCACCAATTCCTGCATAAGAGCATAATATTCATCATGTGTGTTCAGTAGGTCATGAGTTCAAGTGCTGGTATTGACCTATAAAAAGAATATCACATAAAGTATACATCTACACAAGATACATCGTCACCTATATCATAATATCCAGCTTTTATGAAGGCAGCAACATCGGCCACAGCCTGAAGACCAGATGAACACTGTCTATTCACTGTTCTGATAGGTACAGTGTCTAGCAAATGGATGAAGTAGAATCAAGTGAAGAACCATTAGCTTAGAGAAAATCTCTGCCTCTTTTGATTGAATAAACAACGAAATCCAACGATCATGTTGAAGAAACTATACCAGGAAATCCAGCATAGAAAGCAGCCATCCTGCACTCTATAGCTCTCTGTGACCCTGGAGCAAGTACTGCCCCAACAACTATATCTCCCACTTCAGCAAAACTTATCTTTGTTCTATCTATCAATCCCTGCAACCAAGAAGAAGGTGTAAACCATAAAATGAAAGAGGAAGAAGGAAAAGAATATCTTGTAAATAATTACAGCATAGCCAGAGTTAGAAGGCAGAATCATGAGAAGCATGCAAGAAGTTTCCCCTTGTTCTTTCTATAAGCTTCTACATCTCTTCTGAAGAAAACAAAAAGGTGCTGATTTTCTCACTGGATTTGATGAAATATATAAACTGACCTTGAGTACACAGGCAAGTAAATCATCAGGAGTGGTATCCTTGAATCCACCTTTTTTTGATTTGCAAAGTGGAGTTCTATAAGCACTAAAGAAACCAAAAACTAAAAGCCAATCTTTTTTCAAGTAAGCAAAATGTAATAATCATCTGAAGCAACTTACGCCACAATGACAATATCATCTCCAGAAGGAGGTTCTCTCTGATAAGCAGCACTATGACCAGCCAAGCATACTGAAGGCTGATAAAGAAAGAATGATGTTATAGGAACACAGAAAGCATTGAAAATCAATCTTATAAAACAAATCTGCAAGTTCTCACATAAAGAGAAGACTCGGTGTTGTGGTTCGAAGAGGAAGAGGGTAGCAAGTGATCCAGCAGAATTCTCTGTCTGTAAATAGCTTTCTCCATAAATGTAATAATAATACATTTATGCGATTCTTATATGCTTGGTGTACAACTTTGTTTCTCCATTTTACGTAGAAGAAAAGCACGAGCAGGTTATTTGAAAAAGGAGATGCGATGGTAAATTGCTGCAAAAGTTGAAGGAAAATCTCGCAACCGGACCACCGGTCGGCGGTCCAGGAAAATATTGGACCGCAATCGGACCACCGGTGGCCAGTTAACCATTGGTTCGATCCGGTTTTCGAGATTCCATTCCAGCAGTAGTCGAATTGTCGGTTCTTGGATTTTTTTAAAGTTTTTTTGATTCAAAAATTATATATATATTTTTTTTATGTGTACAAAAGTGTATATGAACTATCTTATTTATTTTATATATATAAATTTATAATTTATAAAATATATGTATATATATATAACCCTAAACCCTATAACTATATATATTATTATAAATGTGTAATGATTTTGATTGTTTTAAGATTTATGATTTTTGTAACTCTCGATCTTTTCCTCTCTATATACAGAGGGACTAAGGAAAAAATAAGACATTAGCAATATACAAGAGTTTTAACCTCTCATTCTCTCTCTCGCAGATTCTTAAGATTACAACATGTTATTAATGCGAGTGCTCTATCGCTGAACCTCGGCTACATCCCGGAGAAGAAGGTGAATAGTAAGGAGAAGAAGATGGTGTACCAACTTAAAGCTTCTCCTAAGCTTTCCTTTTTTTAAGGGTCTTCTTTACCTACTGTAAAGCATGTCTATGCTATTTTATTTATTGTAGATATGCATGACCACTACTTGTTCGAATATGCGTATCTTATCTAACATGATCTACATGTTTATTCGAGAAGTGACTGGAATGAATTTTTGTGTTCATAAAACCAATTCCGAAACGTAAGATATGATTCCATAGAACTAATTTTGTCAAATAGCAGATTATATATTAGAACCCAAAGCTTTAAGGAAGTGATCTAAACTTAGTAGAAGAAAAGGAAACAATCAAATTGTTGATGGCAATAGATATATGACTGCAATTCTTAGAAGATCATGAGATTTCATGGAAAACCCCTCAGGGTAAGGTCTCAACAAACATTTTAGAAACATGATCGTGCTTGTTACCAAACAGGCCAAGTACAATAGGTATTAAGTCGCTTCTACAAGACCAAGCACCAAAAAGATATCAACCAAAAACATTTGTTTATGAATAGTCTAGTTTGTTAATAAATTCACAAACATTTATTTAGTTTGTTAATAAATTCAGAAATGTCTTAACGTCTTAATACTAACGTTTATAAAATCAATTAGACTTAATCAGCACATTTCGAATTTAAATTTGAAACGTTCCGGTGATTTTATGAAGAAACATTTTTGATGTTAAATAGTCTAGTTTGTTAATAAATTTTTTGCTAAATTGATATGTTTCAATTTCACTAGCGTTTTGGATGCTCAATTGGCAAAACTGATCCGTTCATAAATTGATACTTTCATATCATATCCGTTTTGCACGATGGACGTTCATCAATTGTTTGAAGATTGCAAATTATGATTCTGGCCACATGACCATTTGACCGAATTTCCGGATAAAGTGAAAGTACCAGCGAACTTAAAATTATGGTTCGTATTCGTAATATTATGCACTATGCATAGTCAAAAGAAACGCATTTTTGGATTTAAACTAATTAGAGCTCTAATTTACGTTTCGTAATAAGCTTATGTAAGAAACGTAAGATATGATCTATTACGTATTTTAAAATGGTAATGAACTTATGTAAGAAACGTAAGATATGATTCCAGAATTGAAAACTATGAATCCATGTTATGCTTCCATTACATGATTATGCTCTATTTGATATTGTCTTTATTTCCATGATATAGAATTGTAAGAATCTTAAGATGATATTGTCATGTTCCGTCACTTATGGTTCAAGAAATATTATTACATGATGATATCTTAAAATGAAAGCTTATTATAAAATTTTCATAATATTATTTTGAAAGTTCAAAGCAAAGCAAAGTAAAGCTTAAAGTAAAACAAAGCTTTACTGCAAGCTCAAAGCAAAATAAAGTTTAAAGCAAAACAAAGCAAAAGGTTAAATGTTAGATCAGAAACACCTTATATTTTTAATCCCCTTATCAGCTCGTATAGGGCAGAGCCTAGAACGTATCATTTCTACGAATTTTTTGGTTGCACGGTTTATGTACCCATTGCACCAACGCAAAGGACCAAGATGATTCCTCAACGTAGGTTGGGAGTTTATGTTGGTTTTTAGTCATCTTCTATTCTAAGCTATTTAGAACCTCTGACGGATGATGTCTTTTCGGCACGTTTTGATGATTGATATTTTGATGAGTCTGTCTTCCCACCATTAGGGGGAGCAAAACATGTGTTAGAAGCACGAAAAGACATAATATGGCATAATCAATAATTATGTCATCTTGATTAATGATCAAATGAATGTAAACTAGAAACTCAAGAGATAATTCATTTGCAGAATATCGCAAATTACCGGATGCATTCACGAACAACCAATTGGTTGTAAAATCTCACATACTGAATGTCAATGCTCCTATAAGGATTGATGTCTCAGAAGGACAAAATACCAATAAAATGGTAAATGAATCTACACAACGCATAAAGCGTGATAGACCTGTTAGTGCCAAGGACAAAGTTCCTAGGAAGAAAAGAGTCCCACTAGAAAATGTAGATCATAATGATCACCAATCCTAGGCAAATATGATATCCAATGACTCTCCTGAAACTCCACTTCATGAAAAGAAAGCTCTAAATGAGAAACCTAATGAAGATGATCAGGTACCTAATAACAATGAGATCTCAATTAATCATGTATTATTATGAGAAGTTTTGAATAGATAGAAAATTATTGTTGACAATATTTTTGCGTATAAAATTACTTTAAATCTCACCAAATGTGAAGATAAAATAGAACCACACTCCGTCGAAGAATGTCGAAGTCAAAATGAGTGGCCAAAGTGGAAAGAAACAATAGAATCAGAGATGAGATTACTCGAAAAATGCAAGGTCTTTGGACCCATTATTCAAACACCCAATGGTGTTAAACCTGTTGGATACAAGTGGGTATTTGTTCGAAAAAGATACAAACATAATAAAATTGAGTGCGACAAGAATGCGTTGTTGCACAAGGCTTCTCCCAAAAACCCGGGATTGATTATGAGGAGACGTATTCTCTGGTCATGAATACAATTACATTCTGATTTTTGATTAGTTTAGCATTATCTGAAAAATGGGAGATACGATTAATTAATGCTGTTATAGCATATCTGTATGGACCTCTCGATAAAGAAAATTTATATGAAAATCCCAGAAGAACTTAAGATGTCTGCATCATCTTGTGGCAAGCAGAAGAATATTTACTCCTTTAAACTCCAAAAATTATTATATGGATTTAACAATCTAGTCGGATGTGGTATAATCGATTGAGTGAATACCTTGTAAAATGAGGATATACCAATGATGTAATTCGCTCATGTATATTAATCAAGAAAAACACATATGGTTTTGCTATAGTTGTAGTCTATGTAATTACTTAAATCTTATTGGGACTCCAAAAGAGCTCAACCAAATTGCAACGCATCTAAAAGATGAATTTGATATGAAAGATCTTGGCAAAATGAGATTTTGTCTTGGACTACAAGTTGAGCATGACTCAAAAGGAATATTTGTGCATCAAACAATATAAAAAAAAGTCCTGAAAAACTTTCACATAGAACATGCAGATCCCTTATCTACAACCATGGTGGTAAGGTCACTAGACCCAAAAAAAGATCCATTTTGTCCTATTCAAGACGATGAAGCACCATATCTCAGCGCCATATGTGCACTAATGTATCTTGCAAATTGTACGAGACTAGACATAGCCTTTTTAGTCAATCCCTTGCGAGATATAGTACTACTCCAACTTGAAGACATTGGAATGGCATCAAAAACATTCTCCGCTATTTAAGCGTCACCCCGGACTTGGAATTATTTTATAATCGCGATATAGAATCATAATTATTGAATATGCAGATACAAGCTATCTTTCTTATCCACATAAAGGACGATCTTAGGTATGATACATTTTCACTTATGGTGGTACCACGATTTCATGGAGATCTACCAAGTTGACATTGACAACCACATCGTCCAACCACTCAGAGATTATTTCAATACATGAAGTTAGCAGAGAATGTGTTTGGTTGAAGACAATCATTCAACACACAACATGTGATCTATCCCAAATCTCAAACACATCGACAATATTATATGAAGACAATGCTCCTTGTATCACTAAACTCAGAGAATGATACATCAAAAGTGACAGAACAAATCATATATCCCTGAAGTTCTTCTACACACATGAATTGCAGACCAATGAAAAAATCGACATCAAACAGATCAAATCAAGCAACAATTTAGCAGATCTATTTACGAAGTCGTTACCTAAAATTGTATTTCAACAAATTGTATCTGATATTGGTATGAAATGTCTCAAAGATACTTTTGAGGGAGAGAAATAATACGCAGTTGTACTCTTTTTCCTTCGTTTAGGGTTTTTCCTAAGTAGGGTTTTAACGAGGCAACTTTGGCATACTCTTGAATACAGAAGAATTCAATAAGAGGACCATAAACATCCCCACTCAAAGAGATTACAAAAGTATGTATCTTTAAAAATTCAATCAATCAAGAGGAGTGTTATAAATGTGTAATTATTATGACTGTTTCAAGATTTATGACTTTTGTATTTCCTAATCCTTTCCTCTCTCTATATAGAGAGACTAAGGAAAGAAGCAAGACATTAACAATACACAAGAGTTTTAACCTCTCATTCTTTCTTGCAGATTCTTAATATTACAACATATATAGTTATATATAAAAATTTGATTGTTAGTTCATCATTTATAAACTTATTAAAAATGGGGGGAAGGAGGGATTTGAATTTAATTATAAATTAATTAACATTTATAATTAAGTTTTTATATATACATAAATGAATCAAAGTCCACGTAGTTCTCTTACCTCAATTACCTGTTAGATTACTCCAAATCAATTGGACTTGTGGTGCTTGCCGTATCGGTTTCGCATGTGTCAAATGGGCCTTCTTCTTCTTCTTCGTTCTGTTAATGTTCTTGAGCTTTATGTTCTACTGCTATCCAATAATTCAAGCACATTTGATATTCCAATTTGATAGGATACAATGATGCATGACGGTCATCTAAAATGATCCCTTCATTACTAAATGATTGCTCTATAGTAACTGTTGAAATCGGACATACTAGAACCTCTCTTGCCATAACTGTTAACATCGAAAATTTTGTACATTGCTCCTCCACCAACCAAGAATATCGAAATTCCATTGAATGATTCATCATCTTCACTTGTCTGAGCAATCTTAAAAGTAGTTGTTAGATAAAAAAAATCCACAAAAGTGGAACTTGATGAAAATATAGGCCGTTTAGATAGTTGATTAAATTCCCCATTCTACCAAGTGTTAGTTCACTAGAACCACTATCACGAATTTGAACACTAATACCTAAACGTGTTTGGTATTCTATACACAAGTCATTTAGCAAAGTAGTTATTTCTCCAATTATGGTCTTATAATCGACAAGGGATCTATCATCATCGTCGACAAATCCACTATAATAATCTTCTAATAATGTTCCTAAATCTTCTAATGATGTTCTTAAATCTTCTAATTTAATTCGAAGGTTTAAAACGGTGGCAACAAGGTTAAGTAGTGATCTATTTAGAAGATAATTACATCATTTTTCATTAATAGTGTCTACACAATTTTTTAAATTAATTATTCTTTAAAACTTTGTAATAATGGCTCTTACATTAACAAATGAGAACAATAAGATGTGAAGTGAGGTTAAATACGCGTGCTAATAATTTTATTTAATCATTAAAATACTTTAATAATCATAAAATTTTATCACACTCAGTCCAATGGGTTTGATGTACATATTTTGGTATCTATTATTAATAAAATTAAACAATAAATCTTTATAAAGAAAAATTTGTTGAAGTAAAATGTAAGTAGAATTCCAATGGGTTGGCACATATAGAGAAAATTCTATGGGCCTAAACATTACTATTTTTACAAAATTTAAACCAAGATTACATTACCCTAGGTTTAATAGCAAAAAATTTGATAGTTTTTTAATGGGATATATACTTAAATCAAAACATTAAAGCATCTTATACATATAAATTATAATATGACAGATACACCTAATATGAAAAAAAACGACCTCCAAAAGAATAATCACATAATATTTTTTAAACCATCTATACAGGCATCATTATTAGAGACATTATAAAAAAACACTATATATACTCTTTTATAAATTATATTATTCTAATATTAGCATAATCATGGTGCAAATATTTTGTGCAGTATGTGATTTATCAAATATCCTATCAGCTAGTTTTCATTTTTGTTTCTTTCATACATTATCTATCCAATTACAAGTTATTCCCATATAACTATGAGTTTGCCAATAATCGGACCTACCTTTTTGTTCCATAGATGAAATTTTTTACATAGATTATATTTTCTTTTCTTAAAATATTTAGCAATATCCCTATTGTGTGATTTACATGAAATTCCAGTAAATGCGAGTTTTAAACATGTACGTACATAATTTTTTAGATTTAAACTTTCGGCAAATTAAAGGTAAGGCCTTCCGAACAAGTTAAATCCTTTAAACCTTCTCTATTCTTATTTTGATTAAATCGAAATAAATTACTAGAAAAAGACGTACCTCCACCGGTGCTGGAACCGCAATTACTTGAAAGTTGGATTTGAATATGATCGATTCTAAGCTATAACGTGTGTTAAGCTTGGACATATTTCGCAAGTGTCTCATAACCTCCACCTTATGAAAAAAAATGAATTACATTTATGGATAAAAACAAATTAAAAAAATCATGCATTAAATAAATTTATGAATAAAAAATTTACTTAGAAATAATTTATGAATAAAAACATAAATGTTTGTGCATAAATAAATTTATGAATAAAAAATTCATTTAAAAAGAATTTATGAATAAAAACATAAAAATTTATGCATACCTTTTTTGAAGTGAATTTTTTTTCACATAATCGGCGCTTCACCCAAAAGTAGTTGGACTCTTTTTTTGAATTTGGAATTTTATCGAAAAAAATTCGTAAAAATTCGGGAGTTGCTCATTTTCTCCTTGGTCCGCTCTTGATTTTGAAACATGTGTGGGCGATGAACTGGGCGACTGCGAGAAGAAGAAGGCGTTGAACTTGGATTTGAAGCAACTTCCTCCATCTCCTCCTCCGGTTGTATTTATCCTGAATCTTCCAACTCAAAATGAAGATTGTGAAAAGCACTAAAATCAATAAGATCGTCGAAATTAGGGAATGAAGAAAAAATGATAATTCTTCGACAATTTTTTTGAAGAATAAAATTAAAAAATTGTTAAATAAAATGCACAAGAATAATAGATTAAGATAATAGTAGAATAATAATTGAATAAGAATAGGAATTGGTATAAATGAAATGAATGGGTGAGTGTGGTACTTACATTGGTGTAAAAAAATTAAAAAATTTAACCGTTGGAACCGTAAAACCTATTTTTTCAGACTGGCCGGCGGTCCAATCCAACCACCCTTTTTATTATTTTTTTAAGCTTATCGGCTGTTTTTTGGCAGCCCAACCGGCCCGGTATCGGTTCTAGAGAATCTAGAAGCGGGATTGGACCAACATATTGCAGGTCTGGTCCGGTTCCCAATCCATTTTGCACATCTCTAAGTTTAATGCCATACTGTGTCTGAACAAGACATCAGGAATCAATGTCAAAACTCAAAAATATATGTTTACTGTGAGGTTCTTTGATTTTCTTTTCATTGCGAATTATTCTTCATAGCCTTAATTTTTCCAACATTTTTTTCTTCTTGGTCAAAGGGCTTGACTTTTTTCGGAGTTCATTACTTTGGGAGCAAGGGTGGATCTGTGGCCAGGTGAGCCTGCCCCACCCTGTCCCTGGGTTGTCCCTTAGGGGCCCAAGCCCCTTACCCCAAAAAAAGAAAAAAATGCTTATTTTTTGTAGCCCTTAAAATTTTGGGCTAGAGTCATCATTGTTTAGAAGTACAAATCCACTAGAAGAAATCTTTCATTTAATTGATCACAAATCGAAATTCAGCAGATTACCTAATAACAATAAATATGAAATTAAAGAGAATACGAGTGATCAAATTTTTACAATTAATTATCTAAAAGAACAATTGTTTGAAATTATGTTTATACGCTTATTCAAAAATAGAGTCAAATGTGAAACAAGATTGATTGAAGACCCAAAGACGTGTAGATCTCCAATAATTCCTACCTTTAGTTATGTACACTTATTTATATATCAGAAGGCTACAAAATTCTATTAATCACAACTCATATTCTCCTCAAGAATATTAATTTGATTATGAGACTTAGGAGAGTAGCAGTCCCGATGATCTTTATCAACTTCTCTCAATAAAAGACTGAACCATCAGATTGCCTCAGAGATCACAAAACGGGGAAGTACCAAACACAAATTAATCCATATTAATCCCTGTCAGCTACTGTTCATGGCAAAGATCGGTAGCCACAAAGTTGCTATGACGGATCCAACTGTTCAGATTGTAGATCACTAAACTACGAACACGGCCTCAAAATTTCAGGATGATCGGACCTCGGATGAGTGTCGATCGGGTTTCGATCAAATATTGCAGTAACAAAAAAATCCTTGGAAACAAGAACAAACGTCAGAGAAGTACCTTATCAGCACAAAATCCGCTGAGCACAATATTGGTGAACAATTAGAGTAGAATTCGATCAGTACACTTTTTTGATCGAATGAGACATGATCGAAAATTTGTTTTAGCAGGAATCAATTGAGTGAGATAGAATCTTGAACAATGGTTGTATGTGATCAGGACTTCTGATCAATTACGCAACAAGCACTAGAGAGATCCATATGAATCCAACATACTTTGGACAATATGAAAATAGGGTACCAACAAAGCTCCAACCGAGAGTTGCAGCAAAGCAACAATAAAAAAATTGAGTATGGTAAAAAAAATTCGAAAATGAAGAGGTCGATGTCGATGGGTCGATCCAAGTTCAAGCAAACATATGAGCCTAAGTTATATCACAATTTGCTCGGTTGGACCTAACGTAAAAGCTACTAGGGAAAAACCGAGTGTGGACAAATGCCCTACTTACATAGAAACGAAAAAATTGACTCAAATACGAAGAATCTGCTATGAATTGAATGTATGCAAAAGTTGGTGAAACAATAAATGCAATAAATGATTGCATGCAAATATCGGTAGAATGAATGTCATATATATATGTATAACGTGAAAGAGGATGAAGTAAAGGAAGAAAGAAAAGAGAACGTTAGAAGAGAAAAGAAAGGAAAGAGAAGAGAAGAGAAAAGAAAGAGAAGAAAGGAGAAGAAAAAAGTTTGAGGGGAAATTTGGGAAGAAATTTTGAGAATTTTGAAATAGTTTGTTTGCTCACTTTAATATAAGATTTACATTTGTTTATACTTACACAAATAATTTACAACAAGTTATCAGCACGA
>JAOWBN010240907.1:0-12070 GCA_028565015.1 Pinguicula moranensis
AAACTACTATGAACAAGGAGTTTGGGGCATTGGTGACCAATAAAACCTGGACCTTGTGTCCTCGTCCACCTGAGCAGCATGTCATTTGATGCCGGTGGGTATACAAAATTAAGCAGAAATATGATGGGTCTAATGATCATATAAAGCTCGGTTGGTTGCTCGTGGGTTTGAGCAGGAGTATGGCCTTGATTTTACTGAGACCTTCAGCCCTATAGTCAAAATGGCCACAATTCGATTATTTCCTTCCATTGCAGTATAGTTTGACTGGTTTATCCGTCAATTGGATGTGTCCAATGCATTTTTAAATGGTGATCTAGAAGAGGTTGTCTATATGGAACAACCTCCTGGCTTTATCTCACCCGAGCATCCTTACTATGTCTATTCTCTTCAAAAAGCTCTATACGGTCTAAAGCAGGCCCCAAGGGCCTGGTATGTTCAACTATCTCAAACTCTCATAGATATTGGCTTCATATGCTCTGGCAATGACTCTTCACTATTCACATATCATTCTAGTGATACTCAGCTCTATCTTTGATCTATGTTGATGACATTCTGGTCACCGGCCCATCTTCCATTGCTGTTACTAAGTTGGTTGCTGGCCTTCAGGACTCCTTTAAACTTTGTGATCTTGGAGATCTTGGATACTTTCTGGGTCTTGAAGCTGTTAGAGATAATTCTGGTCTTCACATTCAACAGAGTAAGTACATAACAGATATTTTAGATCGAACAAAGATGCTCGGAGCAAAGCCCCTTCCTTCTCCTTCCACATCAGGGTATCCATCACAAAATATAGATGTATCTCCTCTCTCAGTATCAGAGACCACTCTCTATCGACAGACAGTTGGGGCTCTCCAGTACTGCACTCTATCTCGTCCTGATATTGCATTTTCTGTCAATCAATTACGTCAACACCTGCATAGTCCATCCTTGGTAGATTGGGGAGCTGCTAAGCGTGTTCACGCTTGAAAGGTACTCTAGACCTTGGTCTATGGTACACCCGTGGCACTCTGCAGCTTCAGGCATTTTGTGACTCGGATTGGGCTGGTGACCCACGTGATCGTCGTTCAACTACTAGCTTTGGTATTTTTCTTGGTTCATGTTTAATCTCATGGTCAGCCAAGAAACAAACAATGGTATCTCATTCCAGCACAGAGACAGAGTATCGAGCCATGTCCATATCTACAGCGGATTTGTACTGGATCCAAATGCTTTTTGGAGATCTTCATACTCCTCTTGCTCATTGTCCAGTACTATGGTGCGATAACATTGGTGCTCTTGCCTTAGCATCCAATCCATTTTTTCATGCTAGGACCAAACACATTGAGGTTGACTATTACTTCATCCGTGTGAAGGTACTGAATAACAACATTGTTATTCGTCATTTAAGCACTCATGATCAATTGACAGACATCTTTACCAAGGGTCTCGGTACTACTCATTTTCAGTATCTTTGCCAAGCTCATGGTGGCCTTGCCCCCCTCTCGCTTGCGGGGGAATGTCAATGATAATCAGCCTACAATCAAGGAACCAAGTCCTACAATCAAGGAACCAAATTAGGCAAAAACATGGAAATTAGGAAAAGTTTATATTTGGCAAAGTTGAAGATTTGTAACTAATCATAAACTTCACACACACATTTATGACATTGTAATTATATAAACACATGTATAGTGAAAGGTATGATTCGTTGAAAAAACATACCAATTTATTGATCTTCACTCACATTTTTCATACATTTCTCCACATGTGAGACCACCGCACTGTGGCGCCATCATGGCAACGTCGGGTGCCCCCTACGTAGTGATGGATGCCTGGCGGACCAATAAATTGACGCTGTGAAATGGGCTTTCGGTCGACAACTTTCGAGATTCCAAATGAACGCAAACGCAGTGGGTCAGGACCCACCACGTTTTTTACTCTATATGTTTTTGTTTTTTTCTAGTGGTGAGTCTCACCACTATTGAATATTTCAGTTATTTTATATTTGTAGATTTATACACATTTCAATGGGATATATTAATATGTATATGTATGGTTAATATGTCATTAACATATATATTCCGATTTTTGAATTAAAATAAAATAAATGAGTAAATTCGAAAACAATTCCCAATTAAAGAGGTATAGGTTTCAATCCCGATTCCATGCAAATATTTAGCTTGGGCCACAAACTCTAGGCCCACAGTTTAATTGGTTCCTGTGTGGGGTTGTCGGACATGTACGCCATGAATTAGTCGGGCCCAATATGATTTCGGATATCATGGTCATCCCCCAAAAAATCTTAATTTTGTTAAATTTAGTATAGTCTGATAACATTATGTTCTAAAATAATTTTTTTTAAAATTGGTAGGTAATTTTTTGTTTATTCCATAAAAAGAAAATAAAGCACTAATTGTGCAACATACAAATTTTTCTTCTGGTTTGAAATCCAGAAGCAAGAAAAGGTGTAACTACATCTCTACATTAGAAAGAGAAAGCAGAACTTCAAATGCAGTATCCCGCCAGTGATTTTTATACCCCTAGGAGGAGCTTCATAAGCAATAATTCAAAGCCAAGTTTCTACTGTAGTATTTTCTTGCATGGATGTGCCATATGGATTTCCATGCCTCAAGTCCCTATATCTGATTAATCCCATGTGGGCAAGAAAGTGTGACATCGGTGTATTCTGGCCAATGTATACCAATCCGAACCAATAATAGATTCCCAATCAGATATAATGTGCTAGGGGACATGAGAAAAATGTACGGGGGGTCTGATCTATTTTCGTGCTACAATATGTGTAGAATTGCGCATGAGGGGGCAATTGCATTCCCCATTGGAGTACATAATAAACAGTGGCCTCTATTTTTTTGAATTAACCTCCACGTAAACATCATCACTCGAAGAGATCGTTTTCCCCAAATTACTGCCAATTCCATCCTGAAGGTGTTATCTTGTCCCCATATTCTATGAATAAGCTTGTAAGCACTCCTAGACTAGTATACTATGTCTGGATCTTCATGCTACATTGTCTGATAAGGGTAGAGTAACAGTTGTATTTCCTCTACAAGAGATTCCTCCCAAGCATGCAGCAGTCTGAAAAGAACCGCCAAGCTACATTTTCGAACATTACCTTGTTTGCATTGGTGATGAGCTTGCCAATAGCCACTTTGAACAATGGAGCATAGACGGCACCAATACAGTGCTGTTCTAACCATGTGGATTCCCAGAAGAGCGTTTCTTGCTCATTTCCATGTTCTTTAATTGTGGCTCAGCTAAACCAGGTTTGAGACCTAACAACTTGCCAAAAATCTGTCAACACCTCCTAGATACGCCGGATTCAATACAAAGAATTCACGCAAACAAGAGAAGGATTGTACGAGAACAGGGAGGAACAGGGGAAGAAGAGTGTAGAAGCAAGAGAGAGAGAAAAGACAAAAACCAATTACTTTTTCCTTAATTTCCCAAAATAGCGAATAACGACTTATAGTGGTTACCCACTTACACAAAACTCTCCATAAATCTTAACACGTTTTTACAACTACTTAATACAGACAAAATATTCCACTGACTAATACGATTCTTTACCAACGACTTCCACCGAACTTATCGCCCCGGCCTTCTTGTAGCTCTCTTCTTCTTCGCTACCCATTCAGCTTCCCTTCTCTCATCACATGCGGGTTTGTAACATATTCTTTTAATATTTTTTATTTTTTTATTATTATGGGGATCGGGTTGTCCGAAGCCCGAAACCGACCTGAAATTATTTATCCCATTTTTTTGAACTCAAACTTTTTTAGTCCCAACCGAAATCCCGAAATTTTATCAAAAGTCGAGCCTCGGGCTTGGCGCAATGATTTCGAACTCATAGATAAATTCAATATTGATCTTCTTTTAAGGATTTAAATTCTTACGCTGCTTGGATGGACGGACTGGTGCTTGTGAAGTTGAGTTCTTTGCAATGGCAAATATTTGTTAGCGTCTTATACGTCCGTTGGCCAACAACAGTTATGGTGACTGTGTTTAATTTACATATAGAGTATAGACCTTGCAAATTTGCATTAAGCTGTAGAATCTTGACTTTACATGTTCCATCATTTGAAATCCATGTCTCTGTTTCTGTTATGCCATTGTCCTGATGCTACTTAAGTTGGAGTCTTTAAGAGGACAAATTTTTTTTAAGGGTGATGAGCCTTATGCGTCATAGTGTTTCCCCCATACTCTTCTTCACGTTTGCTGTAATTATACATATATCTTCAGTATTCTTGACCTTCACTGTCTTCTTACTTGCTTTTTATCGAATGAGCCGGATTCCCCTCGTAATAGAAGTTTGTATTGCTGAAATCTTGATGGTGGGGTGCCATGGTGAAATCTGTTTAAATGAACAGATCTGTTATGTGAGAAACTTTGATAATACTGTAGATTTTTTGTTCTTGAGCATAAGTATCAATACCATCTTAGACAAGTTCGTTGGAGCTGTATCATTGTCTTTCTAGTAGATTTTTTTTTGATAAGCCAAATTTTCATTAAAATAAATATTTACAGAAAATGTTCCCAAAAAACGAAGAGCACAATTCGCTCTTAAATACAACATCACGCACTCAAGATAAAAGATAGAAAGGTACATCAGTGATCTCTATACTCCACAGCTGAGCAGGTAGCCCATATCTACTATTTTATTGCGTGCCAAGGGTCATAGCTGTCAACTTATCATCCCCGAGATGGTACACAGCTCACCAATGACTTAAAATATGAGCAGCAGGAGTCATCACTGTCAGCTTATCAAATCCTCAACCGTATCTATTATTTTATTGTTTGCCAAGGGTCATAGTTGTGTTCATCCTAAGACTGTACACAGCTCACCTATAACTTTTAGACTACGGTTTAGGTTTGGTACACAGCTCTGCCTACATTCCTGAAAGCGACCAGAGATTGAGATTGATGTATCGTTTCCAAGTGAGTTTACCTTTGCCACAATGGGATCTGAGATCAGTCTCGGCATCTGGAAAAAGCTATTTTGACTCCAAACGCAATCTTGCATGCCTGAATGCATATTACCTTGCACTATTACTTCTGACTTTATGAGAGGTACTCCCTTAGAGCACTTCCAGATTCATCAATATCTTGATTACACCAAAGGCTCCTGCCCTGTCACGGTAGAGGCGAAATCTACCACTCCAATGCCATCCACAACAAAAGTACTGCAGGTGAGACCGTGTAGAGAAAGAAAGAACATTCAGGGGGTTCTTGGATTGTCTCTGTTTGTTTCTCGGATGTAATAGCCGACCCAATATCTTGCTTCCAAGAGCCGAGATGATGGTGTATACCCGGATTGAAACTGATCCCCACTTATATTTTCAGTTGAGAAAGCACTCAACCATTTTCAACCTGTTCGTCCCTGTATCATAAGGAAAGAGTAGTGCAGTCAATGTGTACAATATGACATCCTGTTCATGATCAAAATCTGAAGAGGAGATGGAAGACAGTGAAAGGGGGGTTGTAAAGCCCTTTGGCAGTAGTCTGTGCGACAGCATCTGCGCTCTGTATCAAAACAAACAGGATGAGTTGAAGCAGGGCCTCATTGCTAGTCTACTTCCTGCGAGCCATCCCTGCAAGATGTCCGGTCTTTCCACTAAGGGTATTAATCTATTCCAGAGTGAAAACAGAGATGTGGTTAGATGTTAATTAGTTGCTCTGTAAAAATCTATCCAGCTTCCAGTGCAGGTACACGTATGATCCACCTGAATATAGCCTGTACCTCAACAAAACAGTGAGTTGAACCAGTTTAAACAAGCATACACAAAGAGCAAAATGATCTAGTTAACCTGAGTCTTGGATCAGTGCATCGATCATGCACTACTAAAACCGAACCTGCTTTCACAGAGATTAATTGAAATGTAAGCAGGATTGGGGACTCATAATCCAATCATCAAAACTGTATGGAAACAGTTTTGGCAGCCTCCTGGCACGAAGCCATAACCACACTGCTCTTTGCACATCATAAAGAAGGATCTGGCTGTTAGTGGATGAGGAGGAAAAATGAGCTTTATTTCTAACCTTCCAAATGGACCACATTGTTGCCAACCATATTGAGTTCCAAGCAGCTACATTGACTCCATGAGGAGTGGAGGCCGAATGCTCCAAGAGATTTTGAACTGTCACCCCACCCGAGAACATTGCATTTTGGTGTGTTGCTAGCCAAGAGGTTATATCACTCCAGAGTTTGACAGTTGTAGAACACTCTGAAAATAAGTGAGTAACAGATTCATTATATAAGTTACACAGAGGACAAGTAATTACCTGATCAAGAGGGATGATTCTTCTCTGTTGCAGTACTTCTTTGGTTGGCACGGATGACTGTACTAGGTTCCATGCGAATATGTTAACCTTCTTTGGCGCATAACTGGACCAGATCAACTTTGTAAGTGCTATATGATTGGCAGAGAAGACATGCTCAGAATCTGCAGAAATCAGCCTATACGCATCCCTGACTGCATAGTTCCCTTGATTACTGGCATTGAATATATATTTGTCTTTGCAAAGCGGCTGTGGTGCTACGTTCTGGAGGAGCTCCTGGAGGGCAGCTATTTCGGTGAGCTCAGAGTCTAAAACTACCCTTCTCCAGCGCCAAACCCAAGTCCAGATGCCTTGCTCCCACCTGCCAGCATCAGCTATACTTACTGCTTTGTTCCTTTCATTTCTGAACAATCTTGGAAAACGATCAGCCATTGACATGTTGTTCAACCACTTGTCTGTCCATAACATTATTTTAGTTTAAAAAGGGTCAATCTCAATTTTTATTTATAAATGCCCAATTTTAATTTTCTAGACTAATCTTTTTGTATGAGTAAAAATATAGGGTAAGATATATTTATAATTTGTCAAGATATATATTTTCCCAACATGCATTTTTATTACATATTAAAAAATATTTTTAAAAAAAAACTAAACCAGGTCGATCGGCCGGGACAAGCCCCAACGTGTCGGACCAGCGGAGCTGGGTAAGTTTTGGGCCTGGTTGGAGTGGGCCAAATGTGCCGGGCCGACACTACCAGATAAATGGGTCATGCCGGCCAGTCCCGCGATGCGTAAGCCTTACTCGTCTCGATTATTTGGCGACCTCTAATACCAGCAACCAGATTCTCTAACATTGCTCTCCAGTATTTATTTTTAATGAGACTCTAATATATCCCCGAAATGACTAAAAGGAGAAGGCCCTTATTTACAAGCCGAGCATACGGGCACGATGGAAAAATACCATGCATATTTAACTCAATTTATATGAAAATATGAAGTTTAAATCAATCAACTTCATACGGCTTGTTTTGTACCATTATTTTTTCAAATTATTTTTTTCATTCTCATTTTTTTCAAATTATTTAGAAAAATAGTATTTTAAAACTCCACTTCTACTTTTACTTCTACTTTTTTTCAAACTGATTCCTTAAGTAGGTAGGAAGCTACTTTTTTTTTTTTACTTATATTTTTAATGGTAATTTCGTAAATAAATTAAAGTTATCTTATCAAATTTAACTACAAACACTATTTAATTATCTTATAAAATTTGATTACAAAGACTATTTCAATAGTTTTTTCAATTTTTTGATAGTTTTACTAAACTCAAATACTATAAAATTAAAAATAAAAGGAAAATCAAAATGAGAAAAAAAATAAAAAAAAATAACTATTAATGTTTTGGGTTGAGTCTATTAAATATCTATGCAGTGGTTTTTTTTATTTTATCAGAATATCTATGCAGTGGTTGAGTGGATTATTTAGTTGGGCTAGTGAAAAATCACGCATGAATTTCAAGGCAGTTCAAATTTCTGCAGCCTGTTGGAGAAGAAAACTCCTCCTCCAACCAATTTCTACATCTTTGGATTTTTCCTAAATTACCATTTATACTCTTCTGTTGTGATAAGCTGTACAGATTTATAATTGTAATCTTTTTTTTGATAAGTTTTATAATTGTAATCTCTTTCCTCGCTGTCTTATTTGTTTTATGCTGCAGTAAAACAACTATTCAAGTCAAGGGCGTTGTTCACTAGTATTTACCTTTTATTTTATTGTTTTTGGAATTTTGAACCTTTTATTGATGGAACATGGTTTTTGTCTTTGTGTGTGCCAATCTAGGCTCCAGCTCTGTTTTATTTCTTTGAAAACACGTCTTCTCTATTTCAAATGACAATAAATTTTTGTCGTCCGCAATTATTGGAAGTGGACATTTGAATTTCGAGTTTATTTAAGTAATGTGAAGAAGGATTGAAAAGAAGAGTATAAACACTTTCATTGAGGATGTATCTTGCAAAGAACATCGTATCAACCTCAAAATTTAATGAATAGTTTATTGTGCTATCATAGACCTAATTATGTCGAGTCGGTGCAATTCCTACGTTCCGCAACACCATTTGCTGCGGGGTATAAGGAATGATAAGTTGTCTTACTATGCTATTTTCATCACAATACCCTTTGAACAAAATGGGATAGTCGAAAGAAAGAATAGGATACTCCTCGAGGTCACATGTGCCCTGATGATAGCCTCAAAACCCCATAGTTTCTTTGGCTTGGAGCATTGGCCACTGCAACATACCTACTTAAGCGTCTCCCTACATGGATCCTAAAGTTTGCATCACCCTTACAAACACTATCCAAACACCTCTCGAACTTTAGTCATATCACCTTACCTCCCCGAGTATTTGGGTCATCCGTATTTGTACATATTTACTTATCCGATTGAACAAAATTAGATCTCTGTGCCCTTAAATGTGTCTTTGTTGGGGATGGGGTCAATCAGAAAGGATATAGATGCTACCATCCCCCATCTAGGTGTCTATATACCATAATGGATTACAACTTTCTCGAATCCAAATTTTACTATCCTTCCCAGCCTCGTGGTCAGGGGGATCTCTAGGTGATCCACTCAGCTGGTAGTATGAATGCTTCTCGATCGGCTGTTCCACAAGAACTTGATACAGGTACCACCGAGCTGCCTCCCATGTATGAAAAGGCCACCACGTCTCCGCCAATATCTCCACTGTCTCCTAAGGTAAATGAGACTAATCCCATTATTCAAGTCACTACTCATGATAGTATTGATTATCCACTTGAGCAGCATACAGATACATATGTTCTACCACCTCGAAGTACCAGAGGAATACCTGCACGGCGATATGAACTAGAACATGTCCCTAAGGTATCACGATATCCTCTGGCCTCTCTGGCCAGGGGGAGTCTCATCGAGCAGGCGGTCAGTTTCTCTGCTGGTTTATATGCTGAATATATACCTAAGACTGTAGAAGATGCACGAAAATTGAAAGAATGGATAGATGTTATGGATGAAGAAATGTGTGCATTAAGAAAAAAATGGAACATGGGAAGCATGCATTTTACCATATGGGAAGAGACTTATTGGATGTTGGTGGGTCTTTACAATTAAACGTCATACTGATGGTACGATTGAAAGATACAAAGCCAGACTTGTTGCTAAAGGGTTCACACAGACTTATGGGCTTGACTACTCTGAGACTTTCTCACCTGTAGCCAAGATTAATACTATCGGAGTTCTCTTTTCCATAGCAGCTAATCAAGACTGGCCCCTACTCCAGTATGAAGTTAAGAATGCTTTTCTTCACAGAGACTTGCAGGAAGAAGTATATATGGCAGTACCTCTAGGGTATACTGAGAACTTCAAGGAAGGTGAGGTTAGTCAACTGGAGAAAGCATTGTATGGTCTAAAATAATCTCCGAGAGCATGGTTCAGCAGATTTACAGTTGCCATGAAGAAATATGGTTACGAACAAAGTAACTCAGATCATACATTGTTCTTGAAAAAATAGGATACCCTGATTACATGTCTGCTCATATATGTTGATGACATGATAATCACAGGAAACAATCCTATAGAGATCCAAACACTCATGGAGAACCTATTTGAAGAATTCGAGATGAAAGATTTGGGACATCTCAAATACTTTCTCAGGATAGAAATACTTCGATCTAACCAAGGTATATTCATATCCCAAAAAAAACATGTTCTTGACATTCTAGCAGAGACATGAATGATACCTTAGTTAGATCATATGCCCCAGGTAGATCTTATGCTGTGGGGGTCATTAGCCAATTCATGCATAAGCCCCAGGTAGATCATATGGAAGTTGAAATTAGAGTGGTACGATACTTAAAAAACACTGCAAGGCATGGAATCCTGTTCAAGGAAAATGGACACCTGGATATTTGTGGATATACTGATACTGACTGGGCAGGAAATCCAGTAGATCGAAGATCAACTGCAAGGTATTTCATGCTGGTTGAGGGAAGTTCAGTGACTTGGCCAAGCAAGAACCAAAAGTAGTGGATCTATCTAGTGCAGAAGCTGAGTTCAGAGGAGCCGCTCGAGGGTTTACGAAAGTATTATGGCTAAGGAAACTTATGACTGAACTTGGTTTGTTCACCAAAGGAACCATCCCTCTACAGTGTGATAGCAAGACAACCATAAGTATTTCAAGCAACCTAGTATAACATGACTAGACTAAACATATTGAAGTGGATCGCCACTTCATTAAAGAAAAGATAGAAGGAAGTTTGAGTCGACCATTTGTTCGCTTCGAGGACCAATTGGCTAATATCTTAACCAAAACTGTCTCAGTTAGAATGTTTCAGGATACATTATGCAAGTTGGGCATCAGGGATCCACTGCATAACTTGAGGGGGAGTGTTAGTATAGGAGTAAATTAAGGAATGAATTAAAGGGAAAATTAGCCAAAATGTAAATTAAGGTAAGAATTAATTCTTACCTTAATATATGATTACCTTCCCCTTTAGATTGATTTTAATACTCCTATATGTATCCTACAATTCTATGAATGAAACACACAAATTTTCACTTGAAATTCATATGCTACTCGCTATCAGGTTACTCCTCCTTACTGCTAGCATCCTCTGCCATTTGCCAACCTTTACTAGTAGAGAATAAAGGCCATAGTGCATGCACGACAGTTAATCTAGAGATTCTGCATAATAGACTTGGTCACCCTTCTGTTGAGGTGTTTAACCATCTTCACATTTCTGGTGTAACAATGGATATGTGTAATAAAATTGATTTTTGTAATATATGCCCTTTGTCCAAGTAGAGTAGGCTATCTTTTTATGATTGCACCACTACGTCCAAAGAGTGTTTTGACTTTATTCATATGGATGTTTGGGAGCCGTTTAAGAAGCCATCACTCAGTAATTGCCATTACTTCTTGACAGTTGTTGATGGTAGGAGTAAATGCACCTGGACTTACCTCTTCCGCTTTAAAGATCAAGTTTCTATACTCATTCAAAACTTCATCATCTTAGTGCAGACGTAGTTTAACTCTATTGTTAAAGTGGTGCGTATTGATAATGGCTCGGAGTTTCTGAATGAAATATGCGCTGCTTTCTTTAAGGAGCGAGGTATCATACATCAGAAGAGTTGTCCATATACTCCACAACAAAATGGAACTGTGGAGCGGTGCCATCGCACACTTTTGCAGATTACAAAAGCACTTTTGTTTTAGGCCAAGATGCAAAAGGATTTTTGGGGATAAGCTCTCTTGACAGCTACCTATCTTGTTAACAGATGGCCTAGTCGAACTTTGGGATGGAAGTCACCGTATGAAGTCCTTCATGAACATCGACCAGACATTGAGCAGTTGAAAATATTTGGTTGTAGATACTTTGCATTGAATCATAGTGGGATGAAGGACAAGCTTGATCCCAAATATGTGACTGGTGTCTTTGTTGGGTATCCAGCTGATCAAAAGGGGTACAAACTGTATTTTCCTCAAGATAGAAAGATTATTGTCTCTAGAGACGTTGTGTTTCATGAGTCTTTATTTCCTACAACATCTATGATGTCTGAAGATGAAAATGCTTCTTGGTGCCCTGCTGTTGCACCACCAAATTACTCAGATGATGAATCCACTGTGCCTGGGAGCCATATTTCACTAGAGGGTGTGGTCTCAAGCACATGAACAGGATATCCCTGTGAACAATACTGCAAATCAGCATGTAACCATGCCTTCTGGAGATGTACCTGAGCAGATATTTCCTACTGATCTTCCCTCTA
>JAOWBN010240918.1:0-12070 GCA_028565015.1 Pinguicula moranensis
CTATTAAATTCCAGTGCTTCTATTTAGTGAAGTTGCTGGAACTCAATATATCAAATGGTGCAATGCATATTGGGTCGAAACAGAAACGGCCTCTTTGTATAATTATAAGGGTAAGGACGCGTACAAATGACCCCCCCAGACCCTAACTTAGTTGGGAATATACTGGGTACGTTGTGTTGTGTTGTTTTTTCACTATCTTATTATTTTGGTAGAACTGTGAGAAATAGCGTAGGATATCTAGCTTCAGTACTGATAAAAATATTTTAACAAATCTGAAATTTACTCCATCCGGTCCCGGGTTCTTATTGCTACCAAATTTTTTGATTGCCGCAAGTATTTCATCTTCTCCAAAAGGTGCTGTCAAATTGTCACGAGCTGATTGATTAATCTGCCTTGATTCCACTGAGATAAGCAAGATTCTGCGATCAAACTGTTCTGTTAATCTTCCTTCAAAATGTGCTTTGAATCCTTATTTGATTTGGTCTGTATCTTGTAGCCACCTACCATGATGCTACACTCCCTGAAATGTGTCTTTTTTTTCTTCTGTTTTTGAGCCAGAAATGAAAGAATCTGGTATTTACATCTCTCTGTTGCATCCAATGTAAACGGGCCTTTTGATAGTAAATGCTTTCCTGCATCCTCGACAATGTTTGGATCTGCTGCCATGTTTCTGCCATCTCTCCCATTTCCTCTTCGGTAATTCTCCCTACCTCAGCTTTTCTTTCAAACTCCTTCATAACCCTTTTCAGTAGCTGAATCTGGTCATTTTGATTCCCACCTCTCTTATTATTCCAACTTCTAATATCTTGTTTCAATATTTTTAGCTTTCTTTTGATGATAAAAGAGCACCAATCCCCTTCCATCTCTTTGGTCCATGCCTGTAGGCAACAGTCCAATAATTGGAGGGTTTTAGGGCCCCAATTTTCAACTGTATCCTTTAATATTATCGGAAAATGATCAAAGAAATCGCGATACCCAGCAAGACTTTTCCCGAAGCAAAAAAACGACCCCACCGTGATGGAGCAGAAGGTGAGAGTTGTTTCCAGAATTTGTTCTGACCATACCATGCTATATTACTCATAGGAATGGAGTAATATGTAAATTTTCTCTTCAGAAGTGGAAGGTCTATTAGTTGTCTCCGCCACAAAATTATTGAATTCTCTAATTTCTTGGGTATGGCCGGCACTGGATCTGCCTTTCCTCTCATTTTTGTGGAGCACAACATTAAAATCTCCCATCAAATACCATTTTTCCTCTTCTTTGCCCATCATCTGTTTTTGTATCACATCCCATTGTTCTCTTTGCATTTCCATTGTAGCTGCTCCATATATATTAACTATGTGATGAACTCCCTCTTCTCCATCCCAGCTCCTGAATACACCCAAAACTCCTTCATCGTCGATATATATGTCTGCTAAAATTTATATAGCAATCCCCCTGCTCTCCCCACAACCCCCTTATGTACCTAGTCAAAATCTTCTTTGTACCCACAAGGAAGAGATGAATTCTTTGTCTATGCATTCCTTCTTTGTTTCTTGCACACAAATAAAATCAACTTTGAAATTTTTCAGCAACTGTCGGATTAAACTTCTCTTATGACTCCCCCCCCCCCCCCCCATACCTCGGATATTATATGTGATTAGAATGAATGTGATAATTCGGAGCCATCTCACCTTCTCCTTCTGACTGAGGTTTAGACTTTTTCAGATCGCTATCTTCCATGTTTAGTACTCTTTCCACTACCTCCTCAATATCACTACCATGCTGCATCCCAATTGGCAGGACCATAGCAATCACTTCCTCTGCCTCATTTCTCCCGTGTCTGTGGTTTGATGCATTAATATGATCGTAAAAAATATTTGCATCCTTCTCCCTTACTTCCTCTATCTGTGTCTCTTTGAATAGCTCTTCCGCTATATACCTCCTTTATTGGCTATTACTAACTCTATTTGTAGTCTTTTTCTCTTTATCTTGAGTTCTCAGTAGCTTCATTTGTTCTGCAACTTTGTCCTTTACCTTCCAAACACTAGATTGTATTCTTTTACTCAATATTTTATCCTTGACTCTGGCTGACTGTCTCCTCTCCTACAATCTAGGCTCCTGATTAGCATTTTTTATGTTAGGTATCACCCTTGTCTTTTCTATTACCTTCTCTGCCCTTTGGCTTAGTGTAGTGTTCCAATTCAGCTGTTGATTTCTATTTTGGCTTTGAATACATTGGTGTATCTCTTCCTGACGTCTCATTATGACTTCCTTTTTTATTTGTTTGAAGGCCAGGTTAGATAATTCTCTTCTAAATCTGAAATCCCACTCTATCTCTTCAGTTTCAAGTGCTACTTCGTTCAGAATCTTGCATCCAACACTAGATCTGCTACTGCTGTCAAACTTCTCCCATTCATTGCAATCTATTGGTAGCCCCTTTTGTGGCCACCACAGACTGTTCACTATTTCATGGGCCTTCCCAGAAGATATTGATATCTCCTGGTCTTACTTCTATGTTGTCTCCTTGACCTCCTGACTCTTATTCTGCTCAGTCTCTTCTGTTTCATTAATATTCTCAGTATGGATACAGTCTTTTACACCCTGAATTTCTGATCTGGGGTCTAATACTTCCACCATATCTGCAATCTTTGCCACGACATCCTCTTCTGAATTAGGTTCCTAATTCACCCCATCAGTAGATGTATACTCAGTATCACTCACAATGACATAACTTTTCTTTTTCTCCCAAACTTTTTCTCTTGTGGCGTCGTCCTCAGACTCTTCCAAAACTCTGATAACAATCTCTCGCCTTCCATATTTATGGTGATTTGCTTGTCTATGCATAGTTTGGCTGCTGTTAGAATTAGCAATTGGGCAGCCTCGATGAAACTTTTTGTAGATGTTTGTTTCATCACTTTGCCACATAACCAAACCTTTGGCCTATCCATCTAAGTATTTTAGGTGACCACATGTCTAATGGTAAACCAAAGATCTTAATTCTTACATGTTTGGTCTTAATTACCCTATGATCCTCCCATGAAGACAAATCAAACATCTATTGGTTCAACCATTCTTTATCAGTGTTCAACACGGTGCCCATTTAATTACCTTTCTTCTCCCAAAGTAGCACTTTACCGTTGCCCATCGAGCTTACCTGAATCTTAGTGTATCCCCCACTCCTCAATTTGTATTCCAATTGCTGGTAGCCCTCAGGGTCGAACAATGTGATTACTTTACTGTATCTCAATAGTCCTTGCAGGTTTGACTTTTATGAATCTTCAAAGTAGCCAGTTCTGGGTATTGAGCTTCATAAATAGCCTTAGATTCCCGACCTTTCGGTGATGGATTAACCGCTTCCACAAAATACTTGTCTGCCTTCAATCCAGCCTCCTTAATTGTGTAAACCTTCTTTTGCATCTTTGGGGCTACTAAAGTCTGGCGTCCCCTATGGTTTTTTCAAAGCGTGCAACATTCGCCCACAATTTTTATGTCCCAATCCATATATTATTTAGCTTTCTCACAAAGTTCTCCTGGTTTGGTCTCTCACAAAGCTAACAAAACTAAATGGCATGCCTGCTTTAGAGATCTTCTTTGGGACATACACATCTTTGACCGTGCCTTGCAGTTTGAAGGCATTTTTTCTTGGCTTTTCTTTCACAATCAGCTTGGAAATTTGTGAAATAGACCAAAATATCCTTCTCAGCTCTGTGTTGTCCTTGCTTTGCCTCAAAACTATCTGTCTTTACGTGGGTTTGGCTCCTAATTTGGTTTTCTATGGTAGTCGGTAGGGATTTTTTCTTTCCCTGCCTTGATTTCTAACCTAAGATGGTCAGGGCGAGTTTGTGGTGGGTGTAAAGAGTGGTTTGGTGTCATATTATCCTATGGGACTAATTAAATCTTTTTCAAATGATTTGAATCGATTATGTGTTTCTTAATTAGTCTTTCTTTGAACTATCATTGTTGCTTAAAGTGCGGTTAGTTCATCTTTTGCATGCTAGCAAGATACTCGGACCAATTAAAAAATTAATTAATAATCCTTATGTTTTTTTTTGTCATGTAATCCTTACATTATTAATAATCACTATGCCTTTTCGTGCTAAAGTAGGGATGGGCATATGTGCGGTGTGAGTTAGCCTGCATGGCACGACACAGTTTGCAGGCTGAATTTTTCAGTCCGCCACACACATATTTTGTAAACATGCGAGCGCTATAAGCCTCACGTATTTAAAACATGATCAATGTTGCTTTGATAGTCATGCAGGTGATGATCATAGTTTCAACTGTATATGAGATTGAGCTCCATAGATGTGTTCCTTCTCTTTTTGAATGTAACCTTTGTATTTTTTACTTTTTCTTCATTTTTGTACATAAACTCTTATATAGGGCAATCATGGCCTTTACCTGTAAAAAACCATTGATTAAATTAATTCATACTTATTTATCAAAAAAAAACTCTTAATTCTTTATATAGTGAATTTCGCCTTAGCAAAAAAATAAACTTTTGACCTTTTTTGGGGGGTGGCGGGTGACGATGGGGGGTGGTTCCATGACCAAAAATCAAAATTGAAAAGCTACTTTGGTAGCACAAAAGTTAAAAGCAGTTTTTCAGAAGAACTTGCAAATACCCACTATGTTTTTCACCTTTAAACTATCAGAACTTTTTAAAAATAAAAATAAAATAAAACTTATATATGGGTATTATTTGGATGATACCAAAAGCATACAAAAGGCTTAGGCCTATAAGCCTGCCTGCCAAACTATTGTGGACACTCCACATACACAACTTATCACACCTTTCTTGGCCCTACTATCTAGTCTAATTATGAAGATATGCACTTTAATCCTCCGAATGGACATTAAGTAGAGAGGATTATAAGTTGCTGACCTGAATATGGTTGGGCACTAGGCTAAGTACTCTACTTAAGTTATCACATGAAGTATATATCTGAAGTCTATCGGCCCATGTCTCATTCTTGCACCTAGTCTATCAGTTCCCCTCATGACAGTCTCTTGTACTACTGATGACTCATTTATTGTCGCCTGATACATGGGAGCCTTCATCTTTCCAGTTGGATTTTTCTTTTTAATTCCTTGCAATTGGGCAGCTAGAAGCATTCTCTTATTCCTTCCAGCTGATCCCTTTTTAGCAAGCACGTTAGATATATTGTTAGCTTACCGGAACTAGTACTGCACCTGAATCTGCATGCTTGATGACATTTGTGTAAAATCATCCCAGAAATCCCATGACTCATATGTTTTGAGTGATCCAATTAATTAGTAGCATGGAGTCGGTTTCTATTATTATCTTGTCCCAAGCTTGATCTTTACATATCTTGATTCCTTCCATTTTGCGCTGTTGTTTGTACCAATCTCAAAATGTTTAGAAAAAGCCGCCAGGAAAACTCCACTCTTGTCTCAAACAATTACTCCTTCGCATTAAAGCCCGGGGTTGCCTAAACAACTGCCATCACAGTTAACCTTCTTCAATTTTATCAGGGGAGGTAGCCAAGTAACCAGTCTGATTCTTGCCTGTCCTTTGTCATAGATGTGCAAGTTCAATTGGACAAGAATACTCGCATTTTTAACCTGCGATGACACATGTAAATCTACAGAGTTAGTAATTTTAGTAATAAGATAACGTACTTTCCTCAATATTTGGTCTACGTGTTGACGAATGTCCTCGAATCAAGCTCTGCATCTGCTAATCCACAAGCACCATAGGATGATAGCGGGAGTAACTCCTAGTAAAAATCCTTTTAGCTTTGCCTTCTCAGTGTAGAGGAAACAATGGCTCGTCCTTACTTGCAAGTTCGTAAGTTTTGCATAGGGATACCAAAAAAAATCTCAACTCTTTTCCATACTTGGTCGTTAGCTCGCTTCCAGCAAAAATGTGATCATTAGGTTCCAAATGCATAGAGTTACAACAGTTACACCTCGAGGCCAGCTGTGCTCCCTTATTTATTATATTTGCATCCATAGGTAAGCAATCCTTCCATACATGCCAGAACATAATGCAATCTTTTGGGGAAGGATCGATTCCATATGACCTTTAATCATGGTTCTAGGGGCTCTATATCTCTGATAAGATTCCAAGGTGAGTTCAAACCGAATTTTCCTTTTTCCCTTCAGAAGCCAAATGGTCACATCTTCCTATTTTTTTTGTCACATTTCCCTTGATTTTCTGTTGCTTGATTTCCTCGCATATGACTTGCCCTAGAGTATCCTGGACTTGTTCCGAATTCCATTCGTATGATTGCCAAAAGTCTTGCACTCTTTCCTATTTATTGACCAATACAGTAATCTATGCCGCCAGAGGCAACAATCTCAACCACTTGTCAAACAAGAATGAAGCATTGCCTTTACTTACTACTGTTCGAATGTTTTCTACTACCCCATCCTTCATGCTCATTGCATACTTCCAAAACTAGGAGTTGATCCTTTTTTCTCTTGGAATAGGATATGTTTCTTCCTATTATATTTTCTCAAAAGAATTTGCACCGTAAGCTTGATTCTGACAGCAGTTTGAAACACAATTTCATTAACATGGCCTGTTTTACTTCCTAAAGATTGCAAATTTTGACGTTACATTCTTCTAGGGTGGGTGTGGTAGCCGGTCATAGACCGGATAAAGTATGATAACTTAGAGTTATCCGGCTATGTCCTTTGTTCGGTACTCGTGCGGATGTTATTCCTGCCCGACAGATTATGGTTTAGGTAGGGATAACGGCCTGATAACTCAGGCATTTTTGTCCGAAAAAGATGGAGGCTTTCCGTTGGCCCCTGTTCAACCCGCTTTACAAAATTATTATTTTACCCTCACTATTTATATTTATTACTTAAATTACATGGTATAAATAATGCCCAAATCCTCAATCATCGCCCAAAATCCGTGACGACCATTTTCTCGACCCCCAACTCTTAATTCTTTTGTGGGAGTTATCCTCAAAGCCGAATACATCCTGTCAAGCTACCAATCCCACCCCTAGAGGCTTGCAAATCCTTTTCCTATCTCTCTAGTGTAATTTCTGCTTTCCTTCACTCTCTCCTCAAAGAAAATTTGCCAATTTATTTTTCAATTCATTCGAGGTATGTTGGGGATTTTCAGATATTCTGCTGAGTTTCTCTCCACCATTTTAATTCTCTTGCTTTTCACTATAGCTTGCGCATGTTAGACAAATGGTGTACGTTACCTTAAGGCCAAATATGCCCATTAGACTCAAATTTTTTGTTGTTGCTTGGCCTAATGACATGACATCCATCGCCATGATGGAACCACCTCTGCCTGTGATGGAGACTAGGACATATGGGAAAGGAAAGGCTTTGCCCTCGATGATAATAGCAAACATTTGGATGTGGCCTAGGGAAGAGTTATTATCAGTCACGGTTGAATTAGGACCGCTACAAGGCTTTTGCCAAATTCTTGACTCTTCAGAATGACAATTTACTTCCCCTATGATCGGTTCGGGCCTAGAAAATGGATCTCCGGGCACAGTGGCCTGTTAGTAAAGGCTTATGTGGGATGACAGGCACTAGAAGAAATAGAAGGTTAACTAAGGTAAGAGTATGGTGCATATGAAGGCCAAAGTCCGATCCTCTCGTCATCCCAGGTAAGTTCCCAAATTTGTTACTTCCTTAGCTTTACTTCATTTTATTTACCATAGCTACATGTGGGATAAAATATGTTTCAGGAATATTAGGGGAATTAGAAAATCCATAAATCATTTACTATAGTTACTCAATAAATTTGGGGTACGACTATTTGCCATTGCCAAACCATTTTTCGCTGCGAATAAAATGGGACAATTAGCACAATTTGTTAATTTCTATTTTTATGCTACTAATGAGTTTTGTACAAAGGAAATCATCAAATCATAATCCTATAATTGTTACCCAGGATGAACAACAGTGTAACAATGGCATTGAGCACTTCAGATTCCTTAGTATGGGACTCAACGATAAAATGTGTAATCTGATACTAAAGTTGAAAAATATGAGGATCAAGATAAGAGAAAGGAAAAAAATTCCTTTGGTCGAGTGGACATCAAAATACACAAGCTAGAAAATAGTATGGAGCAAATTGAAATGGAGTTAAAGTAAGAATACAAAGATAGATTGGATGCAGAACTAATGGCTAAAATGTTGACTTAATTTTTTTTTTTGGGATAAGCCAAATTTCATTAAATAAAAAATATTTACAACGATCTTACCAAGAATAAGAAAGTATAAGGCGGAAAATGAATGAATAACAAAAACTATTTACAGATTTTCTCCCAATGGATGAGATGAGGTGTGAGTGTTTAACAACACTGATCAAGTGACAGTCAGCTATGCAGGCTGTCATGATATGACTATAGATGTTTTACAACATCATAAAACTCGGCTTGGCCTGCACACCTTATAGTATCATAGTCACGAGATTGTTGTTGTAGTCACTAAGCAAAGACTTAGTGGTAACATCAACATTGATCTACTGATCTTCAACTACTCGGGCAGCCATACAAGTATGACAACAGGTGTCTTTACCGTAGTAGTTGATGTTGCTCAGCCTGTTAACCTTATAGCATTAATGCCTTTTGATTGCTATTTAACTCTGCATACCCTACTCTTACAAGTTTACACATCCTGCTTCCTCTTTCTATGGAGCAAAAGGCATCCGAATTTTGGAGCCATAAGTACATTGCCCCCTTTCTACCAACGGAATCACTCAGTAAGTTATTGAAGGGGATTTCTTCCCATGATAGTACCTAACCTATACCAAATTGAAGATAGTGTAGTGAGATATGCCCAAGATGATAAGGAGAGGTTGGAAGAGAATGGCCCCCTTTTAGGCCTGAATCTGGATCAGACAGTTGAGGTGTTTGATGTCTATCAACAGTTGCGGTACAATGCTTGTAGTCCTATTAAGATAGAATGTGCCTCTTTTCCCTCTATCCGTATAATAGCTATGAGGGGGTCTCTGAAGTTCATCATGGAAAGAAAACACCTAACCTGTAGCATGTTGAATGGAGGATGCAGTAAGAAAATTCATGAAATACTGTGTATTATACTTACAGATAGATAAGTCCCTTTGAGCATCAGATCAGAATCGGTCAAAAAACTTCACTTTGTCGACTGCAGTAATGACCTGTAATAGAAGTAGATAAACAAGGACATAACATGTGATCACAGACTATTTTTTAGTGCATTTAGTAGTATGTTGTGGTTATGTGAAGGTCATGCAAGTCTGTGGGGATAACATCCAGTCAGTAAAACTATAGGGGGACTCTTTTACACTTCTCTTAGCTCTTATCCACATCCAAGATTTCATTTGGATACCATGTAGTAATAGTTGGTTATGAGGATCTATTGATAAGAAATGGGCTTTGTTTTGGGCATTCCAGGTTGTCCATACCATTGCCAACCAGATGGTATTCGAGGATGGGACATGAATGCCAACAAGGAGTTGAATCCGAGTGCGTCTATAAAGTGGGAACAAAGGCTTTCCAGTACCAGCAATCTAGGTGGATAACCAGGCTTCTATGTCCTTCCAGATCCTAGTGGTGATTGGGCATTCACTGAATAGGTGAGTAGCAATTTTATGAGCTTCATGGCAGAGAGAACATACAATTTCCTGCCCAGTTGGAATAACTCCCCTTCTCTGCAGTGTCGCTTTTGTTGGGGCTGCATATTGTATTAGGAACCAAGCAAAAAAGCATACTTTTTTTGGAGCAAAGCAATTCCAAATGAGTTTGGTGTGTGATAAGTGTAAGGGCGAGAATACTTGTTGAGTTGTAGAGGTCATGAGCTTGTATGCTTCCTTAGCAGTGTAGTTCCCTTCTCTATTACCTTTGAAGATATATTTATCTTGAGCCTGAACTTGGGGAGAAATGCTTTGTAGTCTGCTTGTTAACTCAGCAAGATCAGAGTTTTCTTCTTGATAAAGATGCCTTCTCCATCTCCAACTACAGTGCCAAGTGCCACTAGTCCATGATCCTACATCCGCAATACAAATCTCCTTGTTTGTCGCATTTCTAAAAAGTCTTGGATAACAATCCGCCAATGCAGAGTTCTCTAGCCATTTGTCAGACCAAAATCTGATTCTTTCCTCATTTCTCAGCTGCAAGGATATGTTGTCTTTGAACCAGGTGCAGTCTAGAGAATCAAGTAGGGTACTCCACCATTCAGACATATAACCTCTTCCTCTTGGCTTGCCTACAACTATATGAATATCCTGATGGAAAATTGCTCTTAAACCAGCTATTAGCAGGGGGGTCTGCTACTGTATTTGGTGCAAAAAATTGCAGTGGAAATAGATGGTTCATTGTTGAGGACCTAAAGTCCCCACTTGCATAGCATGGTAGTATTGAACGAAGGAAGGGAACAGACACCTACCCCTCCACTGTCCACAGGAGTTGTAATTTTTTTCCATGAGGTCAAACACATCTTGCTCCTTTTAGGATTGCTTCCCCAGAAGAAGTCCCTTTGAATCTTTTTAAGCAGTTTAAGGACACCTTTATGGGCTTTGAAACAAGAGAATAAGTAAGAGGGTAGGGCAGTGAGTACTGAATTTAAGAGAACCAATTTCTCACATGCAAATAACTGTCTATGATCCCAGTAAGTTGCTACAGAGAACTTCTCAATAATTGGCTGCCAAGTAGATAGTTTCTTTATTCGAGCACCAACAGGAAGCCCTAGATACCTAAAGGGAATTGAAGTAGGTTGGCAACTGAGAAATGCAGCCATGTCTTGCAGAATAGCAGGATCCACATTAACTCCAATCAATTTGCTTTTTGCAAAGTTGATTCTCAGTTTGAAAAATAACTCAAAAATGAGTGGGATAGTTTTTAAATCATGCACGGATCTCCAGTATGCTTGTCCAAATAAAATGGTATCATCCACGAATTGAAGGTGGGTGACATGTACCTTTTTCCTACCTATGCACAAATATGGAAAAAGTTTCAGCTCCACAACTTTGTTGATCAGAAGGTGGGAGACATGTAACTTTTTCCTTCCTATGCACAAATCTAAAATGTTGACTTGGTTGAATGGGAAAATAAGAAACTATCTAATCTTGATCAAATGACAAAGAAGAAGTGGATCAAAGAGAGCGACAAGAATTTGAAATTCTTCCAAGGCATAATCAGCGGCAAGAGGAACATAGTCCTGATCAATCAAATGGTACTACAAGATGGGAGAATCCTAAATGGCACAAAATGTGTGCATGACGAGGTTGTCAAACATTTTGAAAACATTCAAATCTCACATGTGCCTTCAGATACCAACTATGATTTGTTAGATTTTTTTTGGATAGAATGTAAGTGACCGAGAAAATAGTAGTATCTGCATGACCCCCTACTTCTCTGAAATCAAATAGGCCTTGTGGACAATTCCTCGAAGTAGCGCTCCAGGTCCGGATGGCTTCGACTCTGAATTTTTCAAAACAACTTGGGACATTGCTGGGTTGGATCTTGTTGGTGTGATTTTGGAATTCTTCTTTGGAGATAACTTCTCTAGAATTTTCACATCTAATATAATGGTCCTTATTGCCAAAGTAAAGAGCTGAGAAAGCTTTGACAAATAGAAAGTCCTAGCTGAAATCCTGGTAATATCATTAGTAAAATTCATTTATATGTTCGCTGCAGAGGAACAATGGGTTTTTATCCAATGTAGAAGCAAGTTTGACCACATCATTATGGCTCAAAAACTCATGCAAAGCATGAACAACAAGCACCCAGTGAAGAATGCTATGGAAAAACTTGACATGGGTAAGGATAATGATAGAGTTAGATGGTCCTTCCTGGAAAATGTGCTGCTAGCAAAATGATTCAATCAAGCGGCTTATAACATACTGATGTGTTGGGATATGGGCTTAAAGGCTCATGTTCTAGATAATTCCTAGAAGACCATGTTCTAGACAGTTCCCTGATCATTTTATAAATAATTCATAGAGGCCCATGTTCTCGATAGTTCCCTGCCCTTGTTCTAGATAATTCTTAGAGGCCCATATTCTAGATTAGGTTTTTTATTTCTAGTTTATCCTTATGTATTCCTATATAAACCCATGTATTTGTTCAATTCTATTACACAATTATTCTTTACCTAGTTCAAC